>CAEGAE010081420.1:0-24058 GCA_903067095.1 Girardinus metallicus | reverse complement strand
TATATAAATATATATAAAACAAACAAACATGCATACATACACGCACACCCATATACACATACAGCAATTATTAAATAGAAATTTGACATAAAATCAATTTATGATTTGGCTAGTTTAACAAAGAATCTACATTTTTATCATTTGCTTTCTTTGTAAAAAATTATGATAACTTTTTCATCAGTACTAATAAGTAATGTTTTGACACATTAAAAATTAGCCCTAAATTATTGCTATAGTTATAAATCTGAAACTTAGTAATATATTCTGAATATCTCCAGCATTTATTTCTTTATTTCGTACTAAGGTCCAGGCCTGGAAAAGTGAGGGTGATTTACTGCTATTAGGCAGGAGTGCTGTAATTCATGCAAGTAATATGTATTCAAGAGCTTGCTGAGGTCAACAAAAGGCTAATAACTTAAATGCTCCTAATCTGATTGGATCTGGGTCATTGCTGCTTGCTGATATGCAATTTCTTGGTGTCATTTCTGTGGCAATTTATTCACAAGCACTGAATTTAAAGCTACAGCAACACAAAGTAGAAATACATGAGCCACACCAACCTAAGTTCTTTACAAAGCAAAGAGGTGTTTACTGTTCTATTGGGATTTAGCTTTCAATTAACATAAACCAAAACCACAAAACGAGCAGAACTTACCCTGACATTTTCCAATGATAGAGCCAAAGTCATCTCTCGCAGATCTGAGGAGAAAATGCATACATAAGCAAAAGAAGGTGAGTTTACTCTGAATAACATGGACATGCAAACACTTTACCAGAGTCGTGAAGCCAATGACCCCAAATTAGCCCAGTGGATTACAGATGTGAAACAAAAAACAGATTGCTGATCCACAACATCAGGTTCATTGTTTATTTTACAAATATGACAAAAATTTTACTTAAAAATAAAGAAATAAAGACACTATTGCATCTCTGTTAGCCAAACTGTGACTCTGTGTTTTCCATTTACACATCCTGCACAGCTGACTTACAGATCTCAATATCAGCGGAGGCTCCTTAAGTATAGGGAAAAGAATGAACCACCTCTGACATCCAGTAAAACAGTTTAAAATACATGTAGATTTTGCAAGTGTGACTTTCCAAACAATTTTTTTTTTCATGCAAACCAGCTTAGTTTAATCATCACATTACAACAGTACGGTATGGTTTTGGTATTCTTAGTGTACAATTAAAAACTGGATATACCTGGAAATAACCACCACAACTATTCTCAGGAGTATATCCACTGATTGCTTCTTCTACCATTTAGATGTACCAGTTTGAGGAAGCATTGCTTAATTGATTCAAAAGAACTGAACAGCAGTAGTTAAAGGTGTGTTAAATTAACTCGAATGTTCTCCACTGAGTCATTATATTGTTACCGACTATACATGCTTTAGCAAAACAGTTCTCCTTTTTCAGGTGCAAGTTGGACCTGGAAGTCTTTCTAACAAAAATGTGATAAATCACCTCATTAGTTAAAAAGGCTCTATCGCTCTCACACAGGGCTTTAAAAGAGGAGATAGAGTTTTGTAATTACCTAATTTCCACACACTGATCTTGAACAACTGCCAATAGTTTGCCATTACTGTGGAATAAAACAGAAGAGTGGTCAGGAATGAATGAGCAAAAGAAATGAGAGAGAGCAGAAGGACAAGGAAGTTAATGGGAAGGAGTAAACAACTGGCATTTTATTGTTACGCATGAAATTACAAGTGGAAAATACAAAAAAAAACAAAAAAAAAACAGACATTTTATGTGTTTTCTTGGAAAGAACAATGTGAAGATGGGAATAAAAAGCCAGGTTGAGTGACTTAAAATGAATAAACATCCAAATCAGGTCATATCCAGAAACATTGCTTTGTGGTTTGGTTGAGTTAACAATTACCATTTGAAAACAGGTCCTTTTGTTATTTGCGATGAAGACAAATTATTAGCTGAGCACAGATGATGACTAGAGAAAAAAAAATAAAAAGAAAGCGTGCGAGACAGTGACATGTTCCTGTTGTACCTTGAAAGAACCGGCTGCCAGCTGATTTGCTTGTTTGCCAGTCGAACGAGACCAAGAGGCAGAGACGAGCTGGAGGGGCTGAGAAAGGGGGAAAAAAAAAAAATTCTAATTAATTATTTAACAAAGTTCTTATTTTATTTCAATTTAATACTTGGATTTTTAATACCTGCCACTCCTCCCCCCAAAAAAGGTTTAAAAACAAAAACAATTTGTCTTAATTAGTCTTTATTAGTTTGCCTTTGTTCATTTATTAGAAATTCTCATAGTATAACATTGAGGAAAAGTGTCATGCTTTCACTTCATCTTATTATGTTATATAACATTATATTTATTTAATGGGCTGGTTCTCTTTACTTTTCACACAATAATTATTTTATGGAGACTAGAAATCTTTCTGGACAACCAATGCTATCTTCTTTAATGCCATCTTCTTTGAACTACACATCTCCAGTCATCTGGCAACAGGTGGGGGATGGGCAGCGCGCCATTATTGTAAGCTTCAGTTTAGTCACTCTAGCACCTTCTCCGGTATCTAATTAGAAAGACAATAAGAAGTAAAAACAGCATCCCCAGCTTAGACCACAAATTTACATACAACAAATTAAACATACCTTCTTTCTTCACTTTCTGAAGTTAAATCATGACAAAACTGTTCTTGTTTATTCAATTAGAACTACCAAAGCTATTTCTATTTGCTAAATATTAAAAAAGGACTATAAACTATCAGTTTACCTTGATACTAATAACGAGCATGTGCTCTTTGTCCAAATTTGTAAAAAAAAGAAAGAAAAAAAATTAACAAAAATCCAACAAAATTTATTTTAACTATTCAGCCTAGTTACCAAGAAAATATGTTATTTTTGAAAATAAAATATTTTCCTTTCTCCATGTGACTGAAGTTTATTGACTTAAGCCACCCATATGTTTTAATGCTCTTTGAAGTAAATCATTAAATTGGTTTACTTCAAAGTGGTAGCCAAGTCTGAAGATATGGCAACTGCACCACTGAAAGCACACATGCTGCCAGCAAATTATTATAATCCTACAATCCAAATTCACTCCTCCTGGTTGTATTTTTCTTTCAACAAATGAAGGTTATTAACTCAACTGTCAAAGATGCTAATTTATGTAGCGGATGTAGGAATAACAGCACTCAAAAAGGCAAACGACTATAAAAGCTTAACTGAACTGAGTGTAAAAGTAATTATTTTTTCCTGCTCAGTAGCAGAAGAAAATGTCATACAAAACGTACTGAATACAATTCATTAAAAATATGGAAATTCAATCTAAAATGAAATACTTTAGCATTATCCCTCTGGCAACAATCCAATTATAAAAATGATTTATTTTTTAATACAACTGCTTTTTATTTCTGGGTCTCACATTTCATGACAGCCTTTGAGTCTGCTGATCATCTCTCACCTTGTGCACAGAAAAAGTAAGGTAGAAAGTTTATACATTATAAAAACTCTGGACCTTTCAAATAAAATAAAAAAAAAAGACTTATGCAGCTTGAAGAGTTGTTAAATATTTAATGCGGTTATTGATGGTGTTAGCTAGCCCCCTGCTGGGAGGATAAGAAGGTCTTGAGGCTAAAGCATTACAAAGCTCACTGCTTTAAAGACTGACGGCTGATTTAATGTATTCCAGCAGGCAGTGTGCAGGACGGAAGGAGTGGCTTTGGTGAGCATTTCCTGATTTCCACTGATAATGATGGTGAAAGTATAAATAATAATGTCTCAATTAGACTGGATATTTATATTTAACAAAATGTACATAAGTTCAAGCCTCCAAGGAGCTAGCTCAAAATTTAATGTATACTGACTGCCTTGAGTCTGAAGGAGGGAATGAATTACAAGACAAAAAAGTATGCAAATGTTAAATATTTATTCTTCTAAAATGCTACATTTCTAATGTTGCCACAATAGATTAAAGGATTTCTCAAACATACATGAAAAAAAAAAATCAGGTCAACACTCAAAAAAGTCAATTTTACATAATAATATCCCTTTAATGAGATGAATACCCACACGTATATATTTAAGCTTTTGCCAATTTTTTTTTATTTTTTATTTTTATGGTGTTGATTGTTAGTTTTATACATTTCTGTTAAAGCTTTCAAATACATATATTAATTCAATTATAAAAAGACATTCTTTACTGGAGGACCAGCAAATATGCAGTTAAAATAATGACAGCGTGTTTCATTGTTTCAATAACAAACTTACCTATACCACAGATAGTGAAGGAGCAACCGGAACGGTCCTGTGGAAGATTTATGAAAGTTAGTGAGCTAAATTTGACATTTCAGTAAATACACCCAGTTCTAGTAAATGAATTAGTTTGTCATATTTTTAGTTCAACTTCAAACAGCCGTGCAGACAAAGAAACCTATTTTAGGAGTTTGGATCCGTTGGCATTACGTGCAATGTCTGCATTGTATGCAATGTTCAGATTGTACGTATAGTGGTATACCAGTATTTGATATCATACTTCAGTATATTAAGCTTTTTCCAATTTTATATATATTTTTTATTTATAGAATTGTTTGTTACTTTTGTAAATTTCTGTTAAAGCTTTGAATGCATATATTAATTCAACAATAAAAAGCCATTTGGTGGATGAATGTCTTTTTTCACAAAACATACATAAATGTAAGCCTGAAGTATATATTTTCAGTATTATACCAAATACTGATGTGTATTGTATCATGGGATTGATTGTATTCTACCTTGATTTCAGAATAGCTCTTTTTAAAGTTTATCTCAATATTATAGAATAAACTACAATAAAAGCATTTAAATTTAAACAAGCTACAATAAATGCATTTAAATGATTGTAATACTGCTGTCCATACAAAACAAGTCTGTAAAGCACACATGGGTTGAAGGTTTGAAAAAAAAAAGAAGAGCAACCTTAAATAAACCAACAAACAAAGATATTTCACAGCTGAAGTATATAGCAGCCGGACAAATCTCACATTAAACATGAAGCATTTTACTCTAGCACATGAAAAAGATTTCCTCGAGACAAAGAATTTCAAACTACAGTTCAATGCACTGCAATGTTCGGATGTATCAACCTTGATACAAATTTACAGTTGGTGGACATACTTTTCATTATCTGGATCTATGCTTTCGATTAATCCAAAGCATAAGAACAATAATACTTTTTTTTAATATTTGTTTATTTTTTAGCAACCAACGTCATTACTTTAACATTCAATTAAGATTTACTAATTTTGTGCAACCCTATGCCTTTTATTGAACTTTGATACGAATCCTTGAGAATGCATAAGTTGTTGTTGTGCTTCAGGTAGAACACCTAAGTCATCTATGAAAAACTGGAGTGTTTGCTCATAGGGAGGTGGAAATATACAAACAAACAACTTTTAACAGGTTCACAGCTTTAATACAAAAGCTGTGAACCTTATTTTTGTCGACGTTAAACAAACTTAAGCGACATAAAGTGGAACTCACCTGTTACAGCTTTTGCAATTACAGACGTGCTGTACTCCTTGATACCCCGTAACTGTAAATGATAGGAGAAATAAACAGTTATTTATCTTTGTGGGACTAAAGCTACACAGTACAATTGATGTTATAAAGATGTAAATAAAATCTAAATTATATACATAACATATAAGAATTTTTATTATGAGTTTAATGTTAAAATGTGTATACATATATCATTATACTGAATTGAATATGTACAGATTCTTTCGAGCTTTGCTAACAGTCAGTTTAAAAGTCTGTAGGAAAATTACCATTTCTTTGCATATATAATAATTTTACTACATTCATTGAGCAATAATTATACACATAAAAACTTAATTAATATTAAAATCGCATAGCTGGAGTAGAACTTGTCCAGTGTTTCTACTACGTGGCTTTGCGCTGCTGGCAGGGTCCAGTTCACTTTCTCGTGCTTTCTTAACAATTATTCTTTTAAAAAGATCATGGAGAACCTAACAACACTAAATAAATGTCAGAGGTCTCAAACCTGTGTGTCAGTCTCCGGTGGCCATTCCGTAATGACTAATAAATCGTATAAAATGTTTTCCTCTTCGCCTTCCATTAAGCTGTCTTCAGCCATGATTGCCACAGCTGTCAGAAATGTCTCCTACGGCAAGCGCAGCGAGACAAAATATAGCGAGACCACACAATTTTACTGTATTGGTCCCCCCTCCAAATTTGGTATTTTTTTGCCTGCATTCACCTTGCATAGTATAATGTTATATTTATTTAAGAATGCACTTTTTTTTTTTGCTGAAACAGTTTTTAAACCACACTGCCGTTAATGCGGAACTATTGTGATTCATCTGTTTTGACGTTCTCTTAAACTAGTTGCACCCAGCCTTTCATTCTGAACACGTAACATCCGGTAGGGTAGCTCTCGTTGCAGTAAAAATGGCAGCCTTTTCTGGTGAGTTTTTCTTGTTAATTTATTTAATCTCTACTTGTTCAGTAGCTATTTTAGCAGATAGTGATTATTAAGAACCAAGCCTCCGTTCTGAAACATTAAGTGTGTGTTTTACAAACGCAGAAATGGGTGTTATGCCTGAAATCGCGCAGGCTGTGGAGGAGATGGATTGGCTGTGAGTTACATTACACCGTTTGCCAAATCATCCATAGCAGTAATTCCTTGTTCTTTTGTTCCTCCCTCATTTTATCTGCAAAATATATGCTTATTATTTTATTGTCTTAATTATAGACTGCCAACAGATATCCAAGCAGAGTCCATTCCTTTGATTCTTGGTGGAGGAGATGTTCTCATGGTAAGCTTCCTCCTGTGTACAATGGCTTGAAAAAGTATTTACACCGCTTGAACTGTTGCTTTACTGTTGAAATAATTTGTGATTGTTAATATGTTTTTGGTTTGATTTAGAAGGCACTGCAAATATATCAATTTCAAAAAGCCGACACAAGTATGTTACAGACTCTGAAATTTCTCATTCGTTCTTATTACAGGCAGCAGAAACTGGTAGTGGAAAGACAGGAGTAAGTAGAGCCACGCTTCATTTGAAATCCACTTTTAAACATTTGCTCTTCAGCAAACATAAACATCAGGTTGAGGTTTGTAGAACAAGTTCAGTGTGCTATAAGTCTTTCTTCCCCTTTGATCACCAGGCCTTTAGTATCCCGGTCATCCAGATTGTCTACGAAACCCTGAAGGATCAGCAGGAGGGCAAGAAGGGCAGAGCTGCTGTCAAAACTGGGGGAGCAAGTGAGATTTATTTATTTATTTATCAGATAAAATTATATTCTAATATTACAAAACATATCCAATGCATAATTAAAGTTATTTTGCATTTGTCTTTCCTGCTCATAATCTTTGCTTCATCCTAGTTTTCAACACCTGGCAGATGAATCCATATGATCGTAGCCCAGCCTTTGGTAAGAGAAGTTTAAGAGAACTCATCTGCATTAAAAGACAGCCCAACTGATTTTAAGACAAACACTTTAAAAGCTGCAGCTTTGTAATTTGCAACATATCTTTCTTTGCTGGCCTGCTTAGCAATTGGCCCTGATGGACTCTGCTGCCAGAGCAGGGAGTTCAAAGAATGGCACGGCTGCCGTTCCACCAAAGGTGTCACAAAAGGTCAGTGAACATGATTTTTAATGATTTACCAAACTACTGTGAATAAGAAAAGCCTACATTCAAAATACTTATTCGATTGGATTATATGTAGGGAAGTACTACTATGAGGTAACCTGCCATGACCAGGGTCTCTGCCGAGTGGGTTGGTCTACCAGTCAAGCTGCTTTGGATTTGGGTATGCTTTGAAAAATCTCCAGCCTACAAGAAAACTAAAAATCTTGTCAGCTGTGCAGTAACTATTGTAAATTGTTGTGTTTCTCAGGAACTGACAAGTATGGCTTTGGTTTTGGCGGGACCGGCAAGAAATCCAACAACAAGCAATTTGACAGCTATGGGGAGGTGGAAATTACTCTTCTGTTGTTACGAAACATAGTCAGTTTGTGAATATTTTTTGGTTTGTTTTACATGCCCTCTGTCTTTTCGCTCTTTGCAGGAGTTTACCATGCATGACACTATCGGGTGCTACCTGGATTTAGATAAGGGGCAGATCTCCTTCTCTAAAAATGGTGCATCATAATTATTCATTTTTGGATCATAAAAGATGTAGGCAACATGTTGAGCTGTTGATGACTAGTAACATTTTGCTGTTTCTTTTTCCTAGGAAACGACCTGGGATCGGCTTTTGACATCCCTCAAAATTTAAGCAGCCAGGGCTTTTTTGCTTCATGCGTCCTAAAGGTATCTCCATGCACAGTAGATAGAAATACTTATTAGTAGAAATCAAAAACTAAGTGGCATGTAGCCGTTGTGCCATACAAGCTTACGTGTTTCTGTGTTGCTAGAATGCTGAACTGAAGTTCAACTTTGGAGGAGAAGACCTCAAACATCCCCCTAAAAGTGGGTTTGTCGCTCTGGATCAGGCACTGGAGAGTCACACCATTAAATCCTCCCAAACAGGTAAAAGAACAGCATTCCAAGTTTAATTTTGAAATGGAAATCATATTAATTTCCTTTTATGATAGTTTTCTTCTATATTTCTGAAATTACAAAAAATATCCAAGAGCTCCACTGTTTATTAATTTTTGATAATTTATTTGAATCTGCAGGCAGTGCCAAAGTGACTCAAGTGAAGGCTTCATCAAACACACCCAAAGCCCTGATCATTGAGCCATCCAAAGAGCTGGCAGAGCAAACCTTCAACAATGTCAAGCAGTTTAAGAAATATGTGGAAAATCCCAAACTAAGGTAGGATAAACAATGGTGGAAACCGCATGTCCGTATTTGTAATTCCAAACCAGCAGTAATGCCAGCAGATGGAGCCAGAGTGTAATCTTCTCCAATCAGCATTTGCTAAGTTTCCTCATCTGTGATAACAGGGAGCTTCTTGTGATCGGGGGTGTTGCAGCTAAAGAGCAGTTAGCAGTTCTGGAACAGGGGGTATGTCATATCTATAGGCTTAATTTGTTTAAATGTAAAACACACAAACTAAAATACGCAAGTTTTCATTCTTTTCTAGTTTCTTTTTCTCTGTTTTTTTTGGTAACTTTCTGTGTGTTTGATTCTGCTATCAGGTAGACATAGTGGTGGGAACACCTGGAAGACTGGATGACCTTGTTTCCACTGGAAAACTCAGTCTGTCCCAAGTCCGTTTCCTGGTTCTGGATGAGTGTGTATGTGCAACACATCTGCAAAATTTCAATCCACTTTAAAAACATAAAGTTCTCACTTCTTTTGAAAGACATTTTCAATTTCTTTAGTTTTTTTTTCTCTCTTTTTTTATTAGAATGACATAGTTCATTACATTTTAACATGTATCGGGGTTCACTTTGTTCAGGATGGCCTCCTAACAGCCGGATATACAGACTTCATCAATAGGATCCATAAACAAATCCCTCAGGTGACCTCTGATGGCAAGAGACTGCAGGTATTATTAACGATAATAATAGGGATTCTAATCATAATGCAAACCACTAATCTAGGTAGGGATTCATGATGTTAGGAAATTATGCTATTTGTGATGTGATTGTTGAATATTTCCATGATGATATTAGTAGGGATAAGCCCACATTTTTCTCACTTATCTTTAGCTCTCAGTGAAGAAAATGCTGAAATTACAAGACTTGCAGGGTGCTTAGAGATTTATTGCCCTTCTCCACTGCTTTAATATTTCCAGTTTAGGTGTTTTCCATCAGATTTAAAGCAAGTTTGAACTCTTCTGAGAAAAAAAAGTTTCTGCTGAATCTTAAAAATCAATCCTCTTCCCAGGTCATTGTGTGCTCTGCCACACTACATTCCTTCGACGTGAAGAAGCTCTCCGAACGCATCATGCATTTTCCCACTTGGGTGGACCTAAAAGGTGAGGACTCTGTCCCGGAAACCGTTCACCATGTGGTGGTGCCGGTCAACCCAAAGGCCGACCGGCAGTGGGAGCGCCTCGGCAAGAACCACATCCAGGTGAGATGCAAAAGAGATTACACGTTATAGTGTTAAAGGTTGACGAGGAAAGTTTTTGTTTTTATTCCAATCTGCTTTCCTTTGCTTAGACTGATGAAGTTCATGCCAAAGATAACACACGACCTGGAGCCAATACGCCAGGTAAAGTCTATGCCAGGTTTTACCATATTCTTAATTAGAAAACATGCATTTTTTTTTTTTTCTTCCAGTGAACATTACAGATATTTCTGTTTACCTTCTTGGTTAGAAATGTGGTCAGAAGCTATCAAGATGCTGAAGGGCGAGTACACGGTCAGGGCCATCAAAGAGCACAAAATGGACCAGGCCATAATCTTCTGTCGCACCAAGATCGACTGCGACAACATGGAGCAACACTTCATTCAGCAAGGAGGAGGTGGGCGGACGTTTTAAAATTCAGCACCGATTTGTAAATATCATTATTGAATCATACATTTGGAATTCGTTTTCTTCAGGTCCAGACAGCAAAGGTCATCAGTTCTCCTGCGTTTGCCTTCATGGTGATCGAAAGCCGAATGAGAGAAAAAATAACTTAGATCGCTTCAAGGTGGGAACCAAAGACAAACACGACTTTCTGATGCGGTTTAGCCAGTTGGTAGACATTTTAAGGTCCTCTCGTGTTCATAGAGAAAAGATGTGAAGCTGCTGATCTGCACAGATGTGGCCGCCAGAGGAATCGACATCAGCGGCGTTCCTTACGGTACCGATTTTGTCGTTGCATTTGCTTAACTCATAACGGTGCTTCTGCCACCTGTTCTCACAACGTCCTGTTTCTCCCTTCACAAAAATTCAACAACAGTGATTAATGTCACCCTGCCTGATGAGAAGCAGAACTATGTCCATCGTATCGGCAGAGTTGGTAGAGCAGAGAGGTAAGCTCTTTGGATTCTTGCATCAGGACAGACAAGACTTCTGAAGACAATTGATTGCGCTGAATACATATGAACATCCAACTGGTTCATGTGTTAAAGTAGAGTATTTTACTTTGTACTCTACTTTTTGTTGGTTTGATGCATACTATTTCAGTAAAATATATATTTGATTCAGAGGATATATAATATTTTCTTTAACTTGCAGAATGGGACTTGCCATCTCCCTAGTTGCTATGGAAAAAGAAAAGGTAATCTAGGCGATAAGAATCCTAATGTTCAGTTGAGCTCCTCTGTTTTAATGCATGTAGGTGCAACTTTCATCCCTGTAGGTGTGGTACCATGTTTGTCAGAACCGAGGGAGAGGCTGCTACAACACTCGACTGAAGGAGGACGGCGGGTGCACCATATGGTACAACGAGAAAGAGGTGAGCAAAATGAATCAGTCCGACGCCACAAAGTAAAAGTGGTGCATGAAAAGGTTTGCCTTGTTCCATTAAGGAGTTTTTAAAGCTGATGTTTAGAAGCACATGTGTTTGTCTTTCTGGCAGATGCTTCTAGCATGGGTCTCATTTGCCCTGTATCTCTCCCCTCTTTCCTGTTATCCCAGCTTCTGTCTGAAATCGAGGAGCATCTGAAATGCACCATCACTCAATGTGACACAGATATTAAAGTACCTGTAGATGAGTTTGATGGAAAAGTGAGCTATGGACAGCGCAGAGCTCTGGGAGGTATCTGTCACCATTTGCATCTTTATAGAAGTGATAAATATTTACCCCTCTGCAGTTTCTTACCAACAAGCCTGTTATCCTTCCCCAGGCGGAAACTATAAGGGTCATGTGGATGTTCTGGCCCCGACAGTCCAAGAGTTGGCCGTCCTTGAGAGAGAAGCTCAAACATCTTTTCTTCATTTAGGATACATGCCAAACCAGCTGTTCAGGGCCTTCTAAACAAATAGCATGATAGCGCTTCAGGCTTTTACCATTAATTGAAACACTCACTTCCTGAAACGGATGAATATGAAGATTTGTGCTGCTTAATGGGCTACAGTTAAAAAAAGGGTTGAATTTTTATTTTATTTTACAATTCACAACTTTGGTTTTTGAGTCTAGTTTGAAGTATTTCATTTTAAAATATGCTAAAGTTTGCGGTTCAAATGAAAGAACGACTGAAAGAGATTGCTGTTGGTCAGGGATACAAAAGTTAATCTTGACCACTGTGATTTTTTTTTTTTTTTCTGAAATAAATTGTTGTAGACTGTTGAGTTTGGTTTCCCTGTCCTGTTATGGTAAATGAAACTGTTTAACTAGAGCTGAATGGATCTATTTAAGTTTATTATTAAATCACAAATAAACTGATTAACAACACTATTAAATTAATAGTTTTTTTGTTTAGTTATTTTAAACCCCACAGATATACTAATTTTACTTTTGTTGCAGGTTTTAGCACCTCTCCACACAGTCTAGTACCAGTGAATATGGTAATATTCTTTGTAAGGCTAACCATTTTATGTATTAAAAATGATGGTTCATTGGTTTTATGTATAATTTCAGTTTCTAAGAATCTGAATTTTAGGTTCAAAATTCAAAGAAAAATCATGCTGCATCCCCCTGTGTAATGTCAGTGATGTTTTTTATTATTTGTTTTTAGATGCACCCATATACAGTCAAGATTTTCTATAATAGCAGTCAGGATATTCTCCATGTTAAGCTTCAGTAGAGCTTCCCATGTCAGTGTTGAAGGTTTGTGCATTTTTCCAGATAATAGTATTTAGAGCAGTTAAAAATTAACTGTCAATATTGTGTGAGAATCTAATTACAGATTAAAAATCACATGATCTGTAATCATGATTTTTAAAACTTAACTGAAGCAATTTCAGAACATATATATTCATTTTTAGACCTGAAAGCAAGTTATGTACTGAAAAAGAGGTTCCTGTTTTGTAAAATGCATTAACAGTATTTTTTTTCATTCATTTATTTATTCATTCTTTTTTTAGTTTATTTTCCACAGATATCAGTCTGCCAGTTCAGAAAGGTAAAAAAGCAAATAAGCTACAATACCAAACTTGGGCTGTAAGTGGCGCTCTTGGCCGACAGAAATTTAGATTTCTTCTTTCATGAGTTCTTACTGTTAACCTCATAATTGCATTTAATTACATGTTTCTGTTCACGTAAGGGGAATTTAAGCATTTAGTAAGCTTTCAAAAAAATAGGATAAGTCCAGCTTGTCTGAAATTACACACATTTTAAAATGGCAGACAATGATACCAAAATGTACCTGACGTAAAACTAGTTATTGATTGCATATGCTCTGAATTAAACGTCATGACTATTTTCATTGTAATCTAATTTTTGCACTTTGAAAATTGCCACATTCTTATTTGCCTTAAAACATCAATCAAGTTTTAAGGCAAACATACGTAACAGCTTATGGGAAGAGTATGAGTACTGCAGATGGAGAAGGGAGAATTTGATAAAAGTGAGCCTCTCCACTCGAAGGATATTAGCATACGTTTTCTTTTTCTAAGGTAGGTTTTTCACTTCTTTCCATCCTTCCTACATCAAGGAGCTGTTTTTTTTCATAACTGTAAAGGTTAATTAGATAATTGTAAACCATAAGGTGTGTCATAAAAGACTGACAGACCCTGTTTCAGGAAAGATAGTTGCCAAGTATGTTGCCTAAAACGAGGATGTGTGAAGTAGTCAACAGTGTATAGTTGAGATGGTACATTGCTATTTAAAGATTAGTAGTAGGAGACTTTGACATTACAAATGAATAGCATTTTTAAAAAAATATTCAAAATATATTAAACATTTATTAACATTAATAATTATGTTAATAAATAACATCAATAATGCTAAACATTGTTATAATTATAAAAAAATCATTAATTTTTAAAAGAGTGTTGGAGTAGTTCTGCTGATTTGTTCTTTTTGTAGACTTTTGTTCATACTTACTTTTAGTTGATGCTTTGAATGTTTTGATAATTACTCCCTCTGGTTTGGGAAGCTGTCCTGTGCAGCTAGTAGGGTTTTTGTTCTTACTTTTTGAGTTTTGGACAACGGATGTGTGGCAACAGTGTATTCTGGGAACAGCTGATTAGCATCTCAAAAGTTCAAAAACACCTGAACTGTGACCCCAAATCCTAGTGGAGTTGAAAAGGAAGCTACGTGGATGCAGAGCACAACCAAAAATCAGAGAGAAGGAGACAATTCAAGCCATCTCAAAAGCACATATGGTGAATCATTGCATGTGAACAACAACAACCAATAGTGTCATCCAGGACATGTTACTGTGGAATATCATCTCTGCTGCAGGTATTGAGCAGTTAGCATGATAGCTGACTGCCATTCACAACAATCCTCAGTCAGAGGCGTTTTCAGATTGCTTGCAAGACTGGCTGCTACCTGAGATCCTTCCTGCACATAGCATCATCATTCACAGCGACTCATTTAAGATACTTGGATCACACGAGTTTGGAAAACAGTCAATATTCCCTTTGAAGTAAATACTGTATTTTTTTTTTTTATTAAGTGAATTGAATTGAACTGGTGTTTATCAATCGAAGTATGTAGCGTGCCACATACGCGTGTTGGGTTAAAAAAAAAAAAAAGCTTTATTCAAATCCTAGTTTCTTCTCTCTTTCTTCTTCTTTTTTTTCTTTGGTAAAATAAACTTTATTTTTTAAGACCGACGGAAATACTTAGGGTAACCCACGGAGCTTGACTCGGAGCTGGAGACGCCCATTTCCAGTCAGCGCCCGCACCGGCTGCTGGAGCGGTTCCTCCTTCTCTACGAGCTTTGATTGTCAGCCTGGATGTCGATCCCCGCTGCTATTCCACCGCAACAGGTAAATTATTAAACATCATTTTACTGCTTTAAAAAAAAAGGTACAGGGAAGGGAAAACACCACGTAACGTAGCACATCTTCCAATTAGTTGTCGTGAATGTGATGTGGATTTTTTATTTTTTTTTTATGATTATTTATTAAGCCTGTTCCTTTGAGGTAAGTGGGATGTCCTGCTTTTATTAAATGGAATACAGAGCCTAAAAGCGATGCGGCGACGCGTGTTCACACCGTGGGTTGATTTGCTGCAGTGGACCTGCCGTCCTGACAAGATGTGGGTTTTATGAAACCTGTCCTGAAAAGCAACCTATTGTCTGCGTTTGAGATGGGGAACACACCATATGGCTGCAGAAAAAAATGTTTCCTGTAAATGACAAACTTAAAATTAAACTTCCTAAGTCATAGTCTGTTAGCTGCAAAAACGCGATTTTGTTGTCTGATGAGAGCTAAGGGGGGATTAATACTTTAAGTGATTTTCTACTAATTATCTTGAGATGTCGTGTCACATGACATCACTGTTTGAAGACAACACATCTCATTCTGGAGGTTAATAATCTTGTTTCCCGAGAAAGAGACTCGTTTTGACGCTGACAGTGACCTGGTTAGTGAATGGTAAATCATTAAATCCAGATTTATAAAGGAGAGAAAATACAGCTGAAGCATAGCCTGGTTTTTTTTTTTGTTTTTGTTTTTTTTTTTTAAAGTGCAGCAGGCATATTTATTATCTTACTGCTGTATCCCTTTGCTGCACCTGACAGGTAAGCTTGTCTTCAGATGAGAGCATATTTTCAACACTGAACGTGACAACTGGAACAAATTAAGCTGTTTAGGTAGGCCTGTGTTCACTCACTGCAGTGGAGAAGACGAATTATAGAGATAGCTTACAGTGTGTCTTGTGTGTGTGAATTGGTTCTTTGGCTACTTGGAGGTTTTCTTTGCTGAAGTGGCAAAGTCCATTTTAACCGCAGCAGTTGTGACATCTGGCCCAATCTCAGCTGAGGCTGGTAAATATCCACCTGCCTAGACATGACATAACCACAGAGCCTTGCAGGAATATTCATACTCTGACATGTGACAGGCCAGCACAAGTAGAGCAATATTGTGAAGTGGATGGCTGGATTGTTTTCTGCATCTGTTTCCCTCCCCATTTGTATTTAGCCCCTCTATGTCAAAACTTTACAAAACCATTTACAGCAGTAAGTCTCCAATGGCTTTACACATAGGAACACTGAAACGGCTCTCTTTTATTCTTTGTGAAAGCTTCAGTTCAGTAAGATTGAATCTGTGAACATCGCCTTTTCTGGGCCACAAATTCTCAACTGGATTTTATGCAAAACATAAATACACTTTAATCTTAACCATTCCATTCTAGTTCTGGCTGTATGTTTAGGATTATTTTGTTATTGAGGCACTTTTCTGAGATTGCCCTGAAATGATCTCACACCATCTAACCTTCAACTCTAAACAGCTTACGTGTCTTTGTTGAAGAAAATCACCTCCTCAGCATGTTGCTGCTACCGCCGTGTTTCAGTGGGAAAAAGATTTGTCTCCTTGCCCTAGCCAGACAGTGTTGATGGACTGCCATGTCTTATAACCCGTGTGACGCTCTTAATATTTTCAGATGATGGTAAATGATTACACTGCATCTAATTTCTGCGTATCAGAGACTATACAGCAATTAAGGTCACACTTTTCATTATCTGTTCAAAGATCTTGAAAACAACCCACCAATTTTGTTCCTTTTCACAAATATCTTTGTGTTGTTCCACCACATAACATTGTAATGAAACCCCGTTTGTGTTTGTGGTTGTAATGTGACAAAATGTGGAAGAAGGGATTCTGATTTTTTGCAAAGGGTCATACACAAGTCCATTGTCCATTTACTGTGGTCATACAAGTGGCCAGAAAAGGACTTTCAGTGTCAATTTTTTTCTGACATTTCCATATATATGGGCATAAATACCAGTTAATTTTAAGGCAACAAAACAAAACAAAATAAAAACATATAGTAAAACCGCTGTGGGCAGGACATGCTGTTATGTGTGTATTGGGGGATGGAGAATCTTGTGTTAAAGAGACCACAGTTATTTATTGAGTTGACCTGTAACTGTGACATAAAGATATGAATGAGTGTCCTAGCAGAAACGTCCTGGATTTTACCAGAACAGAGGAAGACGTGTATGTCTGTGTGTCTGTGCATCCGTCTGCTCTTGTGAACTGGCAAAACACACAGTGCTTACACTCACACACACACACCCACGCGCATACACACTGGGGTCTTTATTTCCACGGTTCCGCAAGGCTTCCTGGACTGTGTCAGCCAGAACAGGCCCCTCTTCTGTGCTTGCAGGGTGTGTTGGACACACTCGTGCACACAGGCCGAAGCATTGATATGCCACATCCATCTAGCCTGGAGTGGTGCACACAGGTGTCAATCAGCATGGTGGTTAGAGTGAAAGGATCTTTGATACGTTCGTGACCTCTGTGTGATGGGTCAGGAAACAAATCCACTATCCCTCTTTTGATATACCCAATGCCTCAACTCCAGCTCGGAAACTGTTTATATAGGAAAAAATATAAACACAGCGAAACGTGTTCTGTTGATATAAAGGGTGTCTTTGTCTCCTTTTGTTGATTCATTATTGGATCTATCCAGGATATGTCCTGTTTAAACAGTGAAGGCTGTCTTCCTTAGCCAACAGGAGGTAATATACCTCACACACTTCAAGACATTCAAGTGTTTGTGCATGAGGGCGGATAAGTGTCCACTAAATACTACACGTGTTTGCATACGACAGTTAAAGGCACACATAAACAGCACATCCAGGTAATTTCTTTTTTACCTCCATTGTGTGTACCGTGCTTTACAAAAGTATTGCAAAAAGGATTTCCAAACTGCATCTTAGTATGATTTTATGTGTGTGTATCAGTGTGTGCATTATTGATGTCACAGAAGATTGTCTGGAATGCAAGAATTGTTGGCTTATATATTAAGTGTCACAAATTCACAGTTTGCATGTCAGGATCCTGTTTAGCCTATTGCACTCGCTGCAGTAAATATGCATACCTCACAGATTAAATGTTTCAAAAATGATACTGACATAACAACGTTTACCAACAGTTTCACAATCACATGATTTTGTAATGTTGAGCCTCAGGGATGAAGCAACATAGTAATGTACCATTGTGGACTGGATGAAAAAGGACAGCTTGATTTCATTTGTATTTTTCAAATTAATGTGCTTTCTCTCCGCATTTTTCCAGGTTTATTACTGGCAAGAGTCTTTTTTCCTTTTTTTTTTTTAAGTTTTTGATGCCACAATGGGTGGTTTAGTGCTCTTAAGTAAGTGGCAGAGCTGGCGTGTACAGACAGTATTTTATATTACGAAATAATTGCAGTGTCCTCTGTAGTAATACATTAAAAAACAGGAAAGACAAATCAACAAATTGAAGCAAACAAAAGGGAAAATCTCCCTTTCTTTTCTAAATTGGGGGCGGGGGATCCTGGACAATTGCTGAAGAATAAACTTGAATTTCTGGGAAGGAAAAGATTAATCGTTTGAATCTGAACTTTGGAGGATTTTATCATTTTTATGCCAACTTTCTCCTGACAGAGCTTTGTAAACATAACCTGCACTTTCTGCAGCCGTGAATCCACATTGGTTTCTGCTACACGCTTTATAAGGACATTTCCTTACTCTAGTAACATTCATATATTTTCATTCTAACCACTTGAGTCTAAGCCTCTGCTTAACTGGCCAGTTTTTTAGAAATATTTTCTGAGCTCTGCATGATGAGTAAGGTAACAATAGAGGTACCAGCACTGTCTGACTGTCAGTCAGTATTAGCTACATTTACCTCAGTGCCCCAGGTAATGTTTTCCATGACTCCTTATTATCCAGTGGCCTCTCCTTACCCTCCGTATCCACATAAACAACTCTCTCCATTATGTCACAGTGATGACGCTCTGTTATTAAAGCAGCTTCTCTCTGCTGCTGACCAGCCCATATATTTTTCTGACAGACTGGCAGCTTTTAGCGCAAAGAGTCATAGCAATGGTTCTGTATCTGCAGCCTTCAAATAGAACTAGCTTAATTAAATTTGTTGCATCATTTAAAACCGAAACCAAATCCATTTGAATTTGACAGCAGAGGTTTTATTTTATTTTATGTTCAAATAAAACGAATGTCATTCTTGTTCCAAAAATGGTTTGCAATTGAGATTTGCAAACCAGTTTGGTCTCAACCACAAAGGTTTCGAGTAAACCAAATTCATTGCTTTCAGCTCCTTCAGGACTGAAGTTTTGTAAAACATTGACCTGGCAGTTTTGATGTTAAATTTTATTCACTCCCCAACCCAAAGTGTTATTTAGTTGTTATTTCTATATTCACTGAACATGTGTCTAGTCGTTCTAAAGCAGGGGTGCCCAAAGTCAGTCCTCGAGGGCCAGCATCCTGCATGTTTTAGTTCTCTCCCTAGTGGTAGCAACAACCTCCTCAGAAAGTCAATGTTCTCCTTAGGCCTTCTAATGAGCCATCATTTGCCGCAGGTGTGCTAAACCAGGGAGAGAACTAAAACATGCAGGATGCCGGACCTTGAGGACCGACTTGTTCTAAAGTGTTTGCAATGAGAAAAAAAAGGTAATTTTTTTTCTAGACTTGAAACATTTAGGAGCTTCTTCTCTCTGCTACTGTATAAATACTTATTACCCATTTTCATCTTACTTTTTTATTCTTATGTTACTCAAACACTTTGGATTAATAAAACATTCTCTTTATTTTACAGTGAAACTATCCTTTGCAAAGCATGGAGAGTGAAGGTCATAGTAATCTCTTTAAGTGGCAGCCACACCTTCATAATAGCAAACAGAGCAGCAGTCAATCATCAGTAAATATACAACTTTCTTAATGTTGCCTTTAGGCACAAGCAGGTTTGAGATGTTGATGGGATGATGGTAAAAGTTGCGCCGTTTCAACCACATAACAGTTGAAAACAAACATTATTTCTATTGTAGTCATTAGGATTGTTGAAAATAGTAAATAGTACAACATTTAATTATATATATTACATATATAATTTTTGTTTAAATTTCTACACCTTCTCTTAACCAAAAACGTAGACTGAAGCCCTTCAAATTGTTTTAGTTTTCGTGTAGTAATAAGCTAATAGTAATTGTAGTAATAAGCTAATAGCTGTGTAACTAGTTGGCTGCCTGCTGATGCCTGCAGTCAGCTGCTCATCAAACATGATGCTTGGCGCTAGGTACTCTTTCAGTTCACACATGACGACTGTTCGCATTCTTCCATAACCGGAAACACATTAATATGTCGAGAGCAAGGGAAAAACCCGGTTGCCTTTCTTCAGCCTGCTAACCAACAATTCTCAGCAATAGCTGTGTTACTCAATGCAGTTTAATAATCAGCAGAGATGGAAAAAAACAATTAAACTGTATGAGCCAGATGATGGGAAATTTGCTCGGCTTTTCTAACTGTGACCTAAATCGTTGACATACCTTGACGCTTCTTACTGATTTTGTGCTTTTTTTCACTTCTTTACCGATTTATCAAATTCCTAACAATGAGTGATGTTAGTTTAAATGATTGGCTTTTATCTAAAATCCAATACAACCAGGAAATAGGTGGATTTTTGAGGTATTAGATGTGACGCAAGTGAGACAAACTGAATCATTTCTGTCTCCAGCTAAGAAGTTGGTGCTTAATAGTATTTTGTTGTTGTTTTTTTTGTTTGCTGAAGCCACATCTGTCCAAACAAGCAAAAATAAAATAAATAACACACACACACAAACAAAAGCAGCCTGTTTCTCACACACCATCACTTCAGCAGCTTGTCTTCTTCATGCTTCTTCCACAATGTTGACATCATCTGTCTCTGTTTTCTCTCGTCCCTGCCCATCTGTCCTTTTGCCGTTATCATCCTGATGAGACATTCACTGTTTTTCCATTGCATTTCTGGAAAGTGATTGGTTGTGTCTTACTTTTTTCCTCCTCCTTTTTCAATATTTTTCTCCTTCATTCACCCCAAACAGATTCCTACACCTCCGTTACTTTGTGACTCACACACAGTCACACTCTGATCTCTGTCTTTTTTTTTCTGCAGATGTCTGACAGCTAGCCAACTGAGTAGAGGACCTCCCCTCTGCTGGGAGCCTTCCACCTGCAGCCATGAATGGTGAGGACACGGTTTAAAGTCTTAGTTGTGCATGCTGTGCATCTCCATTGAAAAATAAAACAAAGGGATGAAGAAGTAAATAAAATTACACCAAAAAGATATGATGTTATTTCAGGGCCTATTTTTAAAATTATGATTGTTTATTTATCGATCAGGTCATCAAGATAAAACAGTTCATTGATTTGCTGGCAGTAACATTGACTTGTCTTTTTACTATGTTGGGCTACTGTCGCTTATTGGTCTGCATAAAGGGATAAAAGGTCTTGTAGGGCTTATACCAAGTCCATTTTTTTATTATTATTTTTTTTTAATCATGAAATAGGTCCCATATTAAGTTTTGAATTTGAACACAAAATTTTAATTGCTTTTGGGTAAAATATACATTTTTTTTGGTCTCTTTTCCCTATACTGAAACTTTTGTTTTGTTGTCTTTAGACACGACTTTATTTTTTTTTAGACTGATTATGAACTAAGTTTCTACAAATTGGACAAAAAATTTGAAAAGTTAAATTTTTTTCCATACTATTATTATTGTTATTTCTCTTTGCACACTCAAATCCCACTCCATGAAACAGCTCAGGAAGAAAAGAAAAGCAGTTTGCATTTCTGTGCTCTCACTGAAGCAGTTTCTCAAAATCAATTCCTCAACCACGTGGACAGTATGCAGCAAGCCTTAAAAAAAAAACTACACACACACACACGCGCACAGGTAACTTGGATATCTAAAACTCTGCAGTGTGCAGAGACTATTGATCCACCATCTGGAACATAAACCGATGAGTCTCAGGTGAAGTGTTTGATATGTAAATATTGAGAAAAGCCTTGCTGTGTTCTCCTCCAGTAGACGGGAGCAGTGCACTCGGGGGACAGACTCGAGTATCTCCTAAGTGAGGACATTACAGTACCTAGACAACAGCACACAGGCCAACAAAGAGAAAAGTTAGAAGGCAGAGTCTCTGTGCAGCAGCTGCTGTGGAGGCGAGATGCGTTGCGGGTGTTTTAAATTCAGCTCAGGTGATGTTGCTATAGAAGCCATCTTATATGTGTTTACAGTGGTGCGTTAACTGTTATTAGTCCATTCTATGTCAGTAGTACTGATGAGACCTCTGATCTGAGGGTTTATTATATCTGAGCTGCTTTAATGAAGTTGTTTTAAATGCACTGAAGAAAACAGATAACAGTGGAATTAATAAATTGTACCAGTAGAGTTCAATATCTTCCACCATGCCTGCTTTTTAGTCAGCAAATCCTGTGCCCTAACAATACAAAACTGTCTGTGAAATTCCGGGAATATGAAACCAATTGCCTTCAGAAGTTAACAAAAGTAAAATAGAGGAAAATAGAGACTATCTGGATAAATTTTGCATAAATGCAGCTGTTGTGTGAAGGCCTCAGAAGTTTGCTAGAGAACAATAGTCGACTAAAAGCGTCATAAAGACAAAGGGACATTGCACAGAGGTCAGGGACAAAGTTGTAGACACATTTAAGGTGAATTTGCACTCCACAAATCTGGCCTCCATTAAAGATTGATTATAAAAAGTCTTTATTTGCTTATTTATCTTTATTTATACGGGTTGTTTCATTGAGATCCAACATCTCATTTACAAGAGAGACATGTTTTGATCATACAAAAACAAAATTTTTGTGCTGTTTTATGTTCAGCTTGTAGAAGCCTGGATGTGTAGGAGGGCACAGCAAAAATGTGGACAAAGCTGGGAAGATGAATGGAGTTGAATCCTGGACGAAAATCCTGTAGTGACTGCAAAATACTTGAAACCAGACTAAGGTGGAGGTTCACCTTCCAGTGACCTAAAATATGCAGTCAGAGCTAAAACAGAATAGTTTAGGTTGGGGGGGGGGAGTGTCCAAATGTTTGTCTTTTTTCCTACTGGGCCAAAGTCATCAATTGAGAGTTCCTGGATCTTAATCCAAGTTTTTCATGGCTCGATTGTGTTCATGGTCCAGAATTACTTTTTGTTAACATATTCTCATGAATAAGAACAAGATTTGAGTGACTCTTTACTTCAAGAACACTTGCTGTTTTAAGATCAAGATTAATCAACTGGGGCAACCACGTCTGATCCTGGGACAAACTCATTGGGTTTTTCTGGAACTATTTACAGTAATATGGAAATGAAAGCAAAAAAGGTGGTTAGTGCAGGATAAATACTTTGTGTTGTACTCAATTTTAAAAATGTCAAAATTTGAAATTGCATTAGTCACTTATGCTGACAAACCAGATTTGTGTCATTCTCCAATTGCTGTTTTTGTGTCGGCTATACAAAATTATTGTGAGTGCTTCTTCAAACCCCTGGTTTAGACCAAAGCATGTTTTAGGATGGTCCAGTAAAAGTCCAGAACTAAATTTAATATGGCAAAAAGTATAAACAGCTGTTCACAGATGCTCTCAATCCACTCGTAAAGAATTGGCTAAATGAGACTGTAGCTCGCACATAAAGTTAAAGCTTTAATAGCAGAAGAAGATGCTTTGCATTCTCATATTAGTTTTTTTTTTTCAATCACCAGTATTAATTTGTGAGTAATAATATGGAAGTTAATTCAATGGCATCAGCTGGTGGAAATTAGACACAAGTGTCAGTGAGTCTTTCTCTCTGTGCTGGATTTATTACAGTAGCAATACATAAATCTGGCATGTTTTCATGTGGCCTCCCATAGAACATCTGTAGGTCTCCAGCAGCAATGTCAATCTGTAGTGGCCTCTTTTGAAGCTTTGCACTGTCCCAGTTACTCACAGAGCATCAGGCCTGCTCTGATACATGCAGCGCGGTGACTGACAGGCTGTGGATGTGGCCATGCTAGCTGCATGTCCCAGTGGCCCTGTGCTGAATGTCCTTTCATTTGCAGTAACTCCAAACGGGGGCTGGTGCAGCCATCCAGACAACGTGGAGAATACTCACATCTTTCTATGAGATTAATTACTTTCTTATTGTCTACAGCAGCTTTTTGCTGAAGACGCCAAAAGTAGGCCAGGCTCTCTGAGTTGCTATAGCATCAGCTTTGTCAGGGGGGCGGGGGGGGGGGGGGGGGGGACCCCCCCCCGACCGGCGTTTCTTTATGGGGGTTGCGGGAGCTTTTTTTGAAAAAAAAACCAGGTTGGGGATAAGTGTT
>CAEGAE010081407.1:0-23685 GCA_903067095.1 Girardinus metallicus | reverse complement strand
GCCGCTGCGATTTCCTCCTCATCAGTGAAAGAAAGTGCTGGCAAATTAAGTAAGGATGATGAAAAGGACCGGAGGAGAAACGTTTTTCTTAGAGTACTTGAAATACAGCCAATAAAACAGGAAGTACCCCAGCCCTATCAGATGCAGCTTCCGGTTGTCGTGAAAAAGGTCTCTTGAGCAGCCCTGTACTAAACAGTCGTACACACCGTGATATCCAAACAAACAAACTTACGTTAAGCCTAAGTCGACACTCTTGCGCAAACAGAAATTTAATGCATTTATAAAAAAGTAATCAAAAACATGATAATCTTAACATGGAACTTGCCTTGTTATGATAAGCTCCAAACAAGACGCCATACTGCTGTCCCCCCTCCCCCCTCGTGGGGCAAACACGTGACGTCACAGATACGTTGCAATTGTGTAATTTAACTCTGGTATAACAGCAACTCTTTAGGGAAACTAACACTCCTATCTTTGAATTAGACTAAACAAGTGTTGAATTAACACTGTATTTTTAACATACAACACCAGCACCAGAAATCGAACACTTTTGATTTTGCTCTGTAGATTTTGATTCATTCCCTAAAATATTTATTATACAAAGTTTTTTTTTCTTTCTGTTTAAAATTGACTTTAAATGCTGATTCTCTAAGATGCCAATACAAGTAAAATGTCTTGCCTAAGAAAAACACTGTATTGGAGAAATTTCTAAGAGTGTAGTTGAATGCTGAAACTTATCTTTGGTGCATATAAAGAGCTAGCTGCCTTTTAAACAAACTCATAGTATGAATATATTCATGTCCAAGTTCCCAAAAACAATGTTACTTATACTAAGTTTAGTGATTTAGGGTTAATGCTGCAGGAAGGTCATAGGAAATGTCCCAGAAAATACACCTGTGTGAAATAAACCCCTGGCTCTCTGCCATTGGTCCATCTACAGCCTCAGCAGGCCACCACAGACCAATTGGAGAGTGTGCTGCTGTGTTCGGAGAGAGAGCTGCCTGAGGTGGAAAGTTTAAAAGAGAGTGTGTGGGTCTCGCTGTCCCTCAGCTGAAGCATCAATCAACATGATTCCCATTGTGCTGGCCTCAGTGCTCATTGCTGGCGGTAAGAACATCTGGAATATTCTATTTCTGTTGTTACTTGTTTCTCTGTGTTGCATTTACTCATTAGCACATAGTGAGCCGGTCTTTTGTGATTCTTTGGTGAGGAGAAAAATGTTACACTCTGCTTCAGAATATATTTAAATATGTGTGTGTGTTATACCTACACCTTTCCCTTTCAGCCCTTGGGTGCGGCACCCCTCCCGTTGAGCCCCTGACTTCCCGTGTGGTCAATGGAGTGGATGCCAAGCCCCACAGCTGGCCCTGGCAGGTATGCTGATGTGCACACATCTGTCTGTGTTTTTACATTCACTTTGATGACCCTCCGGGTTCAGCATCTGGCTATCGGATGACAAACCCAGTGGCCGTTGAAAATCCTGCAATTAAGCAGGGTTTTTTTTTTTAAGTGTTAAATCAGGAATCCATACCATCCGTCTGAAGAAAAACAGACCACTTCTGTGTATATTGTTTTTCTCTTGTGCCTTTTTTAGATCTCACTGCAGTACGAAAGGGACGGTGAGTGGAGGCACACTTGTGGAGGATCTCTGATTGCTGCCAACTGGGTCATGACTGCTGCACATTGCATCAAGTACGAGAAGCTGAGGAGCATAAAGATATGAACTCAGGAATACAACCATCATTGCACAAAGCTTGCCTATTCTGTATTTATTCTATGCAATGCTGCTTGCTTATTTGTGTCACCAAAGGCTTGATTTTTTTTTTTTCCTACCAAGAAAAAAAAAGTTGGAAGTTGTAATTGCAAATTCAACTCATCCCTCAAAGTTTATTTATCTAATCCTCTACACAAAACCACAATCAGACCAAATTAATCAAATCATTCAACTGTTTAATAAACCCTCTGTCTGGTTTGCCTTGGGCCTCAACAGTCTGTTTTCTCTCGCAGTAGCGCGTTCTCCTACAGGGTGTTTGTGGGCAAACACAACCTGGTCGAAGAAGAGGCTGGCTCCAAGGCCATCCTGCCTGAGAAGATCATCGTCCATGAGAAGTGGAACCCCATTTTCGTAGCCTTTGGGTAAGAAAAACAAGACAGCAGCTATGAAGAAAAACACGAACAAAGAATAAAGATTAAATGATCGTGATCTCGTCTTCTTTTTGTCAACTCAGTGAAGAGGACTTGGAGTAAAACTAGATTAATTTACTAAAGTTCATGTTTCTGAAATTCATATAAAATACTGTATGTAGAAAAATTCAACTAATGAATTAAAACTGAGTCTTTGAAGCACAAGACAGATATTTTAGCTTTTTCTCACAGGGAGCTGGACTTACCATCATTTCTTGAAATAAGATTCTCTCTAGATAAACATCAATTAGGTTTATTCAGCTTATTGCAATGTCTTCTTATAACTATGATAACTGAGCTGCTGAATCTATCATACATTTCTGAATCTTTGAGTAGTGCTTTCGTTTAACAACTAAAAGATACTGAACTGATATAATTTCCAAAACTCTTAAGATTATCCTACTTTAAGCAAGTCTAGTGCTGCTGTTTGCTGTCTTTACAAAAGCAGTTTTTTATTTGCTGTTCTGGGATGGAATTTCAAGTATTTCCAATGATAACATAAAGCAAACATACTCAGAATACCATTCTTTGTCTATTTTCTTCATTCCATTCGGTGACATAGCCCGAGCATATTGCTGAAAATTTTGATTTAGCTGAAGATGTGAGGACCGAATAAACCAACAAGTCTGTTAGTTAATGTGTTTTCAAGAAACTAGATTCCAAAAGTGAAATGATTTCAGAAGAATGTAAACATACAAATATTTTTATTGACAACTATGGCTAAGATGTGTTGTTTATTGGCATTGACTACCTTGTGATTCAAAAAATGAGCTTGCTAGCAGGCTTGACATTATAAGCTAGTTAAGACACAACATGCTAGCGAAATGATAATAAACTTTTAAAATACATTTTAGAAAAGTGGTATGAAACAAACCATTTCTCAGCAAGTTCCTAAGTTTAGAACAGGGTTCAACAACTACATTGGTGCTACTGGTAAAGTAATTAAATCTGGATACAATCTTTAATCTTTGCTCCAACAAGTAACATACCTCACCCACAAAATTAAGAAACTTCTTATGTTTTGAAAAGTTGCTACATTGATTAATTGATAAAACGTTTAATATTAACATGTTAGCCTTGATGTTCTCCGCTGAACGTCACGCATTACCTTTATGAACCACACTCGATAGAACCAACATCTTCAGTAAGATTTAAATCAAAATGTTTGATTAGTATTTGGAAAGTAATATTATTGCAATTTATTTATGCACTGACTTCCTCACCTTGCTTTTCAGTATCTTAAGTTGGGGAAGTCGATCCTCCCTAAGCCTTTGTCTCTCTGTCTGTCTTCCTTGCAGTAATGACATTGCCCTGATTAAGTTGTCCGAGCCAGTGACTCTGAGTGATCAGGTGCAGCTGGGATGCATCCCCGCTCCTGGCACTTTGCTGACCAACCTCAACCCCTGCTACATCACTGGCTGGGGCAGAGTGTACAGTAAGTTCTTCCTCTGTTCATGTTTTGGCTGCATTCCTGAAAACTCCTAGTATCATTTCCATTAGCATGTTTGGCCAGTATTTAGCCACAGTGGCAGTATTCATAAACGGTTAGGGTTAACTGGAGCTATTTGGGAAGTTGGGAAGAAAATTACCTGCATAAGATTTGAGCTGAAACTTTTCAGCAGGGGGATTACTTCTAAATTGAAAATTTGGGTCAGACTGTGAGTTTGGCTCTCGGGGAGCTCCTGTAAAGCAGCTTTGACAGCCAGCGAGTTTATGTGTATGACGGTAATAGACTCTGCCTGTGTGTTTTAGCCGGAGGCCCCATTGCTGATAAGCTGCAGCAGGCTTTGATGCCTGTGGCTGACCACGCCACCTGCTCCCAGTCTGACTGGTGGGGCATCGCTGTTAGGACCAGCATGGTGTGCGCCGGTGGGGATGGAATTGTTGCTGGATGCAACGTAAGTTTGAAAATGTGCATGAGGAGGGAGATGATTATTTTAGCAGTTATGTGTTTTGAGTTGCTTCGTTTATTCCTTCAAAACGCCTGATCGGTGAGTAGACAAGCTGTTTTTGAAGCCACGCAAAAAATAAACCTACAAAGTGATCCCAATGAAATGAAACAGAATAATTTTCCCCTCAAAGTTATTTTTTGTGGCGTGATGCCAAAAATCAACAAATGCTGTTCTTGTGTCTCCGTGTCCTGCAGCATTCTTCATGAATCAATGATTTTGATAGTGATTTTCCCTGTTTTTTTTTGTTGTTGTTGTTTGTTTTTTTTTCTTTCTTTCTTTCTGGTCGATCTTCTGGTAGCTCCTTCAGTTGAATAAAACATAGACCCTCTTTCTGAATCTTCTTGTTCAGGGTGACTCTGGTGGCCCTCTGAATTGTAAGAACGCTGAAGGTGTTTGGGAGATCCATGGCATTGCCAGCTTTGTGTCTGGTTTCGGCTGCAACTACGAGAAGAAACCCACCGTCTTCACCAGAGTCTCTGCTTTCAACAGCTGGATCGACCAGGTAAAAAAGACTTAAAACTACATCAGAATTCATGTTATTTCTTGGAAAAATTTGAAAAGCATTGATCAAATGTATTTAAAAGAGAGGTACATTTTCCTCTGCAGTCAGTCTGAGCCCCAAAAAACAAACTTACCAATCATCAGTTGTCTTCTTCAGTACAACAGTTCCATTAAGTTGTAATAAAAAAGCACAATTGTTGCATTGTATCAAATCCATTGTTTAGAATTCATAATTATTATAAAATAAATGACCAATCTTCTTTTTTTTCCTTCAGTAACAATATCTTATATCATAATTGTCAATCTCAAGTTGCGTTAGAGAAGCACAAGGAAGCGTAAAGGGATGTTTCGGGATTTTGGAAAGGAAGTTTTTGGGGGGTTTTTATGTTAAAAACAGTTAATATCTCACCTGCACTAAAGAACTCTGAGTGTTTCCACCTTGCTGCACCATATTTAAAAAGATTTGAGGCTGTGATTGCTGGCAAATGTGGATCATTTGCCAATTATGTGAATACTTACGTAAATTGGATTTCTTGGTTTTCTATTTTTAATAAATTTGCTAAATACTCAAAACCTTTTTCACACGATGCTGTAATGAGGCACTTGTGTGTAGAATTTTGATGGGATAGCTTAATTTAATACAATTTGGAATAAGGCTGAAGCATAAAAAAATGGGGGAAAAAGTGAATACTTTCTGGATGCTCTCTACCCTAGACCTCAATATTTGCTTAGGTGTCGAGGGACAATTTAGACAAATACTTTATTTAACAAATGCTCATTGAGATTTAAACTTCTTTTAACAGAATCTCGCTTGAACAGAATCTGAACAATCCTTTTAATGTTTTATGTTTTTGTCTGTGTTTTTGCAGGTGATGCTGAATAATTAAAGATGATATGTCCATAAAAGTACCACAAAATATGCAGTTGTCTTAAGTGTGTTGTTTGGTGTAAAGTACATTTAGAAATTGCAAATGCATATTCAACAAGGCCTAATGCATATGTAGTATTTATTCCTTAGAATTACTAAATGCATTCATATTAAATTAAATGAGCAGCAACACGTTTCTGGCTTCTTAGAAGCTGAAACAGTATCAAGAACTGCCCAGCAGGTGTCCTCACAAACTCATGATAGAGAATTGCTTCTGACAGCGTCCCCAATTTGAATTTTGTGCATAATAACCAATGTTTCTGCATGGAAAAACAGCACCAGCAAACAAATGTGACTCCCATGATTTTTTTTTTTTTTTTACAGTATTAAAAAAATGAAACCAAAGATTCAAATTAAACTGTCAGATGAGATGCCAAGTAGTTCTGAGCTGAATAAGACTGTGAGCATCAAAAAAGAGTAGGAGATACACATCTAATAATCATGCATGAAACTGACCTGCTTTGCCTCCGTACCCTCTCCCATCCCCACAGCTAGGGTGCAAGGTTTATGAAAACCATAATATTCTACCGCCAAGGAGAATATTTCCTCATGACGTCTGCAATCTAAAAATGCAGAAGCCAGATATGACAAGGTTGTGATTAACATTTCTATCTTTTCTTACTTTTTATCTCTTCCCATATCAATGTTGTAATGAGATGTGGAGGAAAGAGTAAGTGGGGTGAAGACTGGAAAAGAAATAAAATTGCCTCTCTGCTTTCTTCTCGCACTCACTCTCTCTCTCTCTCTCTCTCTTGCTGTGAAATATTCTGCAAAAATACACACAGGAACACTTTAAATGTACTGGAAGCGTGGAAACATCTTCACTGACATGAGATGCAGTGATCACATATGACACATCCTATTTGAGTGAGTAATAATGGTGCTGCGTGTGCGGTCCCATGCATGTGTCTTTACAGTGCAGTACATCAGGAGCAGCCTCAAGAAGATGCATGAGGGCATGCAGCTTCTCTGCATGTCCATTGTAGTATATCCCCCATCTAGTGCATGAACCCATATATTTTAGGTCAATTTATCACATGACAGGAGGTTTCTGTGGAGTGTCAGACTTTGACCGTGTGATGCATATTCCACCTAATGTACTCCTCATGACGTCTGACTTATATAGTTTTATTTATTTATTTCAAAGCATCCACACAAAACGGAGTGCAGTGTTTCCCATTTGGTTGATTTTTACATTTCGTGACATAACACAAAGTAGCACACGTGTATGAAGCAGAGAGAAAATAATACATGGTTTTTGACATATTTTACAGAAAAGGATCTAAAAAATGTGGCCTGAATATGTATTCTGCTGCCTTTATTGTGGTGATAGCCCAACATAAGTCCCAAAGGAACAAGTTATAAAAGACTCGTATGTACCTTAATCTCAATTTAAATCCAGCTGTTCAGCTAAGACCTGGGAGATTTGTCAGAGAACATTGGAAGAGCATTATGAAGACCAAAAGAATTACTTACAGGTGACCTGCTGGTGTAAGACTGTGGAGATGCTTTTCTTTGGCAGGGACAGGGAAGGTGGTTCACACACAAAGGTGGTGGTTGATGAGAAAATGAACCAAAGTTTTAGGAGGGAATAAACTTTTAAAGGCTGCAAAAGACTTGAGACTCAGGAGGAGATCTGCCTTCAAGCAGGACAGTGACAGAAAACATCCGCTAGAGCTACAGGGGAATGGTAATAATCAAAGCATGTCTATGCTTTTGAATGAGCCCATCATGTGACAAGGGACAGACACCTTCAGCTCCCTTGAAGTGAAACCGAGTTCCTTCGCAAATATGAATCTGCAAAAGGTTTTGGTCTCTAATTGTGCAAAAGTGGGATAGACGTAATAACAAAACAGTTTAATGTAGCAAAAAGTGGTCTGACAAATATTGACTTTATGGGGTTTGGTACAAATACACACCATACACCTTTAATTATTATTTTGGCAAATAAAGAAATACATGTAATATTTCTTCTGCTACACATTCTTGTGCTACATTGTGTTGCTCTTAAAAAAATTCCAACATATAAGTTTGTCGTTGGAATGTGACAAAACTTGGAGCTTTCATTTCAATACTTATGAAATACCCATCATTTCAATAATGTATCACTAAGTACAATAAATCCTTTAAACATCATAAATTTGTTGGATTACTAGTGCTATTATTTGCAGTTAGACAGTGAAACATGTAATTTACCCCCTTTTAGCATAATTATAGTGACAAATAATTTAATGAAGTATGACAATAGGCATAAGGCACTAAGTATAATAGCCCTTTAATTATCTATGCTCATTAAATTTTGAATACAATTTATTGCAGTAACACATAATACTCCAATTTCTTGAATTTAATTAGATGTTTTTAATTTCATGCGTTTCATTACATTTATCAGGCTTAAACGTCATCAGACAGCTGTTAGAATGATAGCCACTGCATTCATATTTAATTGAAGCTATTCAGCTTTTAAAACATTACGAACATGTGGGGTATATGAGCCTCCTTGATGAATGTGCAGGACCTGTGCCCCAGCGAAGCTTCTTTCTGGTGTGAGCGCTGGGAATGATGATGAGGCCTTAAAGGAAGCTTTGTCTCTGCCTGAACTCAGGGTCATGGTACTCCCCTCTCCTTTTCCACTCATACACACACACACAACCTTTTCTCAGCCTCTGTGAGGACAATTGGAGCTTGCAGCCATTTAGTCCAAGTTAGACCCCTAATATAATTTAACCCTTGCTCCAAAGTCAGCCATAATTTAATCAAAGTAAGCATAAATAAATCATGCAAAATCTTCTTATGTTATGAAAACACTCAGTACTTCCCAGTGTCTGGAACGAGAACGGGTCCCTACAAAGATGGATGTACGATTACACACATACAAAGAAGCGCGGGACAGAGCTGAATTCCCCAGGGACACGCTGCTGTTGTTCTGAATACTAATGAGGAAAATGGGAGGCAACAAGTGTGAAATTCCAACAGCAGCCATTCAGCTTTAGGGGCCTTGTTTTGGATGATACAAAGCAGAGCACAAGATGGAAGATAAAGCAACTCTGTTTGGACATTAAGCTGTTTTGGTTAAAGATAAAATAATTTATTTGCTCTTATTTGGGCACAATCTCAGTAACACACACACACACACTAAAAACTCATTTCCTATTCTCTGTTCAACATTTACAAAAGATGTTAGTTCACTTTGCTCATGTGAAACAAATGGTACCTGCTATTGCTCAGCTCATGTTTGTAAATTCAATTAAATTAAAATTCTGAAATTCTTTATTAATTTAGGTTAAATGTCTTATAATGTCCAAGATTCCTTAAAGAATCCATCCATCCATTTTCATTACACCCTTGTCCCTTAGTGGGGTATCAAAGGTGCTGGTGCCTATCTCCAGCCACGTTCCGGGTGAGAGGCGGGTACACCCTGGACAGGTCACCAGTCTGTCGCAGGGCAACACAGAGACAAACAACCACACACACACACACTCTCCTAGGGACAATTTGGAGAGGCCAATTGACCTGATAGTCATGTTTTTGGACTGTGGGAGGAAGCCGGAGTACCCAGAGATAACCCACACATTCACAGGGAGAACATGCAAACTCTATGCAGAAAGACCCCGGGCCGGCAATTGAACCCAGAACCTTCTTGCTGCAAGGCAACAGCTCTACCAACTGCGCCACTGTGCAGCCTCCTTAAAGAGTAGCTGTGGAAAATGATGGCTGTGATTAGGTAGGATCTCCTGCGGCTTTCAGTATTACAGCAGATCCAAAGAAGCCTCTGACTGAAGACACAGAATAACAATGTTTTCATTTTAGGAAGAATCCTTGGTAAACTTCTTGCTTTTTTTTTTTTTTTTTTTTACTTCTTCACTTCTGTTATCTGTTTTGCTTATTTCAGCAACAACATTACATCTGCTGCTCAAACAAAATGAATTGATTTATGTCAAAACTGTGAAAATAAAATTATATTCCCATCTGAAAAGATTGTGATCTCCATGCAATATTTTAGCGTTTTAGTTATGTAAAAAGTTTGATGACAAATATGGTCTTTGGGGTGAAACAAGGGAAAGGAAAAATGGTTATCCATCAATTGCTCGAAAGCCACTTCTGCTACCTAAAGTAAATATTGTTCTCGTAATCAGATTTGTTTATTTACAAAAGGAACAGTGCATAATAATGAAGAAAGAGAAGTTATTTATATGCCAGTTTGTATACCAAAACTAATTATGTCCTTGTCCCTCACTATATGGTGTACATAATTCCCAAGACATATTAAAAAAAAATGTCTGCACATCATACAAATTCATCATAAATAGACTGAATGTGGATAGTGCTTTTCCAGTGGCACCTTCATATCAAAGCACGCTGCACAAATTGTGACATTTACATAGCATGACGTAAAACCAAGCCTGTAAGAAACCTGAATCGCTTTCTCAAAACGACTTGGACAAAAGTTTATCTATTTATTTAACTTTCTAAAGCTGCTTTCTCTAAGCTATCCGTTTTCCCTGCATTATTAATGTTGATAGGTTAAACTGCCGCAATGACCTCTGGCGAGTCACAGAGGTGAAAGGAAAGCCCCTGATCGGATGTCTTTAGAGGGTCTGTAAATAGAAAGACAGTAGCAAGAGACTGAGGGAGGGACAGAGCAGGAGAGGCGGGGGATAATGAAGATGATGATGAGCCACAGTGACAGCAGCGTCTACTTCTGCCGCCTGTTTTGCGTCTGTCAGCAGTCAGGAACTGACCGGGGACACCGCGTCAATTTGATCCGATTAGGACAGTGAGAGACCGGCATCATTGATCTGCTGAAGTCCTGCGAAACGGGCGCTGCGTGTCAGCGCTGGAACTTATTTTATGCCAAAAGTTTTTGCATCGTTGTGGAGAAGGAGAAGTTCAGCGCTTGTTGGCTTGCTTGGTTTTTTGTTTGTTCGTTCGTTTTTTTTTTTTGTTTTTTTTTTGCTTCGGGAGTATGATCTGAGCACTGGAGGTGTAGCAGCCAAATCCGTGGGGAAGAGACAGCAGAGAGGACAACCGGGTGAGCTGTGAAATGTTTGTTTTCAGTCTGAATGCAGCCGCTCATGTTGGAGGGACAAACACACAGTTGACCGATTTGAAGAAACCCACTAAATAGACGATGTGGAGTGCCAAAAGTGTCACGAAGTTAAAAATACATCATTAAGAAATTATTTGTACCAGTCACGCATATGATTAAAAATGTTTGTGTGAAATCCAGTTAAATTAAAATGTCATTATATTTTATCTTTGTTTAATTAGTACATAAAGATAAAGTATATCTGTGGTGACATCAGATGTCACCACAGATCACTATCACACACAAACAAGAGATAACTAGCAAGAGTGAAATGATTAAATATGTTTGTTATCAAGTCTTTAATATTCTATTTAGATAAATATTGATTTAACTGATTTTAAATCTATTTCCTATTTTTGATCATTTATAACAGATTTCATGCACCATTGAACTGTAAATGGAAAATGGACAGAACTTATATAGCGCTTTATCCGATCATTTTTTGACCACTCAAAGACCTTTCCACTAGTGTCATTCACCCATTCGCACTCACAAACGCTCACACATTCATACACCGATATGCAGATCGGTAGGGAATTTGGGGTTAAGTGCCTTGCCCAAGGGCGCATCGACATGGGGCAGGAGGAAGCTGGAATTGAAGCTACAACCTTCCGATCACAAGACAACTACAACCTACAACTACTCTTCCCACAGAGCCACAGTCGCCCCATGGCACTTTCAGAATTCCATGTATTTCTGCTCAACACTATATGTCAACCAAATGCCACATATAAAATTGATATAAATATCACTTGTAACAACTACTACAAAAGGTTTATTACTTTTATGTATTCCTTTATCAGACCCAAAGAGATAATACTTTTTCTTTTAATTAGTTTATAGTTTGAGCTGCAAACTATAAACTATGGGACTGTTGTTTTTCAGATAAAGCAAAAGTACAAGTTATATTTAATTTTCTTTATTGCGGTTTCAATTAAATTCAGCTGGAATCAGCATACTTTGAATTGCATTGAACTCCATAACATTCATAGCCTTAGCTAATTTGCTGTGCATGTCCACAAATGGGCGTTAAACAACATAAAACAGTTTAAAAGACAATAAAACAGTGTAACTTGAAAGAGACCACAATGAAACAAGAACCATCATGGAGCCATCGTGGGCTGGCTGCTAACCATGACAACAAGCTTGGTCTTCTTTAAGAATCTAAAAACCTCCCAGGCTGGAATCAGCTTCAAGCCCTCAGTAAATAATTCCTCGTATTAACGGACGTGAAAAGCTGCTTGACCAAAATGATTTTTACAAAAAGGTGCCAGTTCTTTCTGCTGGTTACTAAACCTCCAGATCTTAGAGAAACCACAAGATCACCAAAGCTTGACCCTTAGAACATTATGATGATATTTTACAATATTTAGTGAAGTTGTCAAAGTTCATCATTAGCAGATTTATCAAATAGTTGTTCTCTGAAAGAGTAACTATGATGCAATGTCACCCACCTGCTCTTCACCCACATGTGAAAGCAGGTGGGTGGGCAGAGTCTCTGATTCTATTTAACAATCAGATTAAAACCAAACCTTCTTTTGAAAATGTGTTCAATTTTGTCTTTTAGAAACAATCACCTTAATTATTATCTTCACATATCAACCCTAAGTCAGGCAGTTCACTGCAGGTGGACACATTGATATGCACAAGTACTAACCTGCTTTCCATGTGGTCACTGTGAACATGGTTTGTCTTTGCATGCAGAGCCCACTTGCTTTGTTCAGCAAACAAGTACATGGGTGCATTACACAAGCTGCATTTGCATTTTGTTTCTGCATGTGAACACAACAAGGCTCTGTATCAGACAGTGACACTATTCATACTCTGAGGCTAAATCTCATACTCTTGTTGGATTACAATGGCGTTGGGTTTCAGACGGTTGCTGCAGCAGAGCGCAGTGATTGCATAACACTGGCTTCCATCTTTGTATTGACTGTGGCCATAGGGAGTGTGTTTACAAGTGTTGGAGGTGGTTCAGTTAAATCCTGTGATCCTTCAACCTTTAAATCAACCCCTTAACGTTGTAAACACTTCCAAGTCTCTTCCACTTAACTTAGAGATTAGCACATAATTTTAGGAATGAGAAAATGGTTGAAGTGAAAGCTTCAGCAATCATTGTTGACCTCTAACGTTTAAAGATTTGCTAATTCCAAATGTGCAAAGAACTCCATAGAACTTTCCATAAACAGCACAAATGTAAGACAAATAATAAAAATTTTCTGCTCTATTCTGCTTTGCAAAATACTCAAGATCAGTCCGGTTGGAGGGAGAGCATTAGTGTACATCAGTTCTCAATTGGACTTAGATCCAGACCTTCCTTCCGCTTTGGCTGTATTTTTAAGTATAAAGTACTTAAAAATACAGCCATAAAAGGTTCATGTTCCTGCTGGAGCTGGAACATGAACCTACACAGTCAATCTCACTGTCCTTTGCAGGCACCAACAGGGTTTCTTCCAGGATTGCACTATATTCCAATAAACTATAAGGCTGTTGGCTGCTTAGATTAAGATTGTCCCGTCAGTTTTGGTGTGAGATTTTGTATTCATATGTGTGGGTATTCTGTCTAGGTTTGGATTATGTGAAATTAAAATCTTTTTAATATTTTTTTTAAAACCTAAACCTGGTAAATGCTTCCACACATGTATCCCTGATCAGACTTGCTTGTTAGTTAGATTCTATGATTTTGTTTGCTCAATAATATTTTCTGAAAAACCTCTCAAACTTTTAGTGCATGGCTACATTCATATTGAGGCTAAATTTCACACGTGGGCTCTTTTTACTAACCATGAGAGAAAAGAAGTCTGAGCATGCCATAAAATTTTTATTTCTAAAAACAAGTGGAAATCAGTATCCTATGCCTAACTTTTGTTTACTAAGTGAAGTCTGAGGGCAATGGGTTGAACTAGATTTGATTCAGGGGTATCAGAGTAAAGGTGGTTAAATAAAGATGCACTCCGCACATTGTATCAAACTGCACTAATTTGTGTCGGTATACGATATACGTTAGTACTGACATTTGTAACGTAACAAAATGTTGGAAAGTTCACCGGGTGTAAATACTTTTGCAATGCTTCATAATTATTTTTCTTGCAAGTGAAAGCCTACGAGCCTTTCAATAATTCAAACATGAGCCACAATCACTTTGGGTAGTGTGCATCTGGCAATGGTGCTATAATTTGAGATTACAAATAACTGTGGGACTCGCCTTGTCGTGGCCCAGTGACTGCTTGAAATTAAAATGAGTGTGCAAATAGCCCTCTGTTCTAACATATTTCTCAGACTCATTTGATTTCTCTCACCTGAACGCTAACATGAGCACTGTTCCTCTTCACCTTGCTTTATCTAATATCTAATACCAGTCACATTCCTCAAACCAGCTCTAATTAACACAGCTAACTCCTCAATATTTAATGTTTTCTCAATTCTGTCTAAAGGGCTACATGATGTTTTTAAAAACAGGTTGCAAAACTGTCAGGGCAGTTTTACTGACAGTAATGTCATTTAGTGATTATGAGGGCAATTTCCCATCCACAATAGTGCCACCAGCATCCTCAGAAGGGACCCATCTGCTCCAAACACAGAGCAAGTTTAGGAGCTGGCAAGCAAATCAAATGCATCACTGCCACCTTCTACAGCTTAGTGATCCATCTTTAGTTGGCCTGGTCATAAAATGCCTATAAAGGGAAGGATAACTTTGAAATGACTCCTCAACAGCAGGAGACGACTTGGACTGTTGCAATATTGCCACCAGTTGGAGAGAAAAAAGGAAATCTAAGATCTCATTAGAATTGCATTAGGAGAGCAGGGAGAAAAGGCTGAGGACCAAGGAGATGAGCATGATTTTTTCTTATCTGTTGAACTCTTAAGTAGGGAAATATTCACACTTTTAATCTGGTTGGCAACCATCCTTTTTTTCTCGGTCATTGCATTGTTTTTTCTCACCATTACAACTCACTTGACGTTTTAAAATCAGCCACAAAACGAATGTATTCCGATGTTCATTGTCATTCGGAACAACTCATGAAGAAAGTCGGTTTAGTAACTTCCTTACTCTGATATAAAACTGAAAGACTCTTATACATCCATATATTACATTACATTTTATAAGTTTCTTTAGGGGTTTGTATTTGATGCTGAAAGACTACCTTTCCCTCTAAAAATAAGCCTTGGTAATTTAACCTACTTTTACAGCCGTGAAACAAAATGTAGGTTGCTCCATATAAAAGTACCTGTCAAGAATAAAGCCCCTGCACTTCATGACCAACCCATTAAAGGGAAAGTAATCTGTACCCGAGTTCTTAGCGCATACATGTGACAGACAGGTTTACTGTTGCCAAGTGTGTCACTTTCACCCAGTGCCTTTAAAAGTCTTCACACTTCTTCAACTTTTCCACTGCTTGCCAACCATAAAGTTTAACGTGTTTTCTTTGGATTTTCAGATCTACCAGTATAAGATGATAAAACAATTTATGCTTTTCAATCATTTTATTAATAGAAATTTCAATGTTAAATCCATCATTAGAAAATAGCACGTTTCAGGCCTACTAATACATGACCTTCCACATAAACCCACGAAAGGAATGCATTAGTCAAGAGGGCCAAGGTACCTCAAACTGTGCAGTGATGCACAGTTTGAGTATCCACAACTATTTATTATTCACTTCACAAAACTGGTGTAGTGGCTAGAAGAAAGCTAATATAAAAACCCCCATAAGAAATCCCTTTCGCAGTTCGCCCAGCGAGATGAGAGGCTTAGTAATCATGTGAAAAAATGTTGTCTGGTCAGATGAGACCAAAATCAAGCTTTATTAGCCAACTTGAAAAGTCCATAAAGGGAAGAATAACTGTGAAATCACTCCTGAACAGCTGGAGACAACTGCTGCAATATTGCAATACTGCACATCTACCTGAACACTTTATTCACACAATGAAATATAAAAACTTCATGCTGCAGGAATGTTTTTCTGCGGTAGAGCTGGAGCTATAGATGCCTGACAATACTGGAAGACAACTGTTTAGAAGCTGCAAAGGACTCGAAGCTGGGGTGGAGATTGTTAGAAAACTTGCCTTTTATTTGGTTTCTTTGAACTTATCATGGTCTTGTTTGCTCTGATAAACTTTTCTGACCAGTGTAGCAGATATTATATTACAAATAAGTAATATCACTACTACTTATTTGAAAAGTTTCCAATGCTGGAGGTTCTTAGGTTGGAAAGTTACTAACTTTAGGCTTTCTTAACATAAATGCTTTGAATAGACCCCAGGTAACAAGAAAAACTGGACCTGGCAAGGATGGAGCCAACTATACGAAGAGCACTGCACATATGAAGATTGTAGAACTCAGCACAACTTTCAGCATCATTGTTAAAGTGAATATTAGTTACGTTGCTTCCTCTTGCATATTGCTCTTGCTTGCAAGAATATAAAGATGCTTAGACATCTTGATCTATTGTGAAATCGTTCTCTTTTTTTCTTTTCTTTGGTGGTTGTTGTAATATTCCAATAGTCATTCCTTTTCTGCTGTACAGTCACTCTTACCATACAACCAGAGCTACAATGGAATGGTTTTGATCAATGCAATGTAAGATTGAACATTACAATGGCTTGGATCTAATTCCAACCAGGAGAAGATTAATGCTCTCGGATCCATCCAATCTGACTAAACTTGACTTATTTTCTCAAGAAGCGTGGGGAAAACCTTCGTTTTGGTTTGCAAAGATGCTGTAGACTTGGAGCTGTAGTGAAAGGTGATTCTATAAAGCATCACTTCAGGGTTTCTGAATCTAAATGCACACAAAAACCACAGTTTACTTTATGGTTGTCTGTCACAGAAAATCCCAGCATTATATTTTGAAGTTTGTGGCTATAATGTTGCAATATCTAAAAAAAAGAAATCAATAAGTATGAGTGTTTCTGCATGGTACTGTTTGAGTTTTTATTTATTATTTTTAAATTTGTGGTTATTTATAAGAATTTCTTTTTTTTTCCTCCACTTTAGACATTACTTCCAAGGAAGATGGGCATTACTACGTAATGGTTGGACACTTCAGACACTCCTGAAGCCTGATGTGACCGCTGCCCGGGTCACATCATGGAGCATGAGCTGAGTATGGGTCTGTCTCTTTGGGCTATCGTGGCCATTGTTTGTAACTCCGTAGTGGGCCTGCTCATCCTCATCCTCTTCATGGTCCTCTACAAAGCCTGCAAGGTGCCTTCACATCAAGGCAAAATGCCAGTTTTTGCTGTCAGACTGGATCAGACAAGGGCAGAGGAGAAGTACATGCTGACTGCAGCTTGACCGAGGTCCTGAAAATATGAACTCAATACAAGGACAAACATCAAGTTAGGATGGTAGAGATGGAGAAGTCTTCACGAGCTTTTCTGTCTCCTCGCTCTCCATTTGTGCTACAAAACCGTGTACAATGCACCACCATCATCCTCATCTCGTCTGTGCCATTCGGGGGGAGCTCAGAGTAAGCTAACTGAGTTAAGACTTGAGGCAAGACCAAAAGCAACAACAACAAGCAAGGCCCAAAGCCTCTTATCTCTGCTGTGCGTCGCTGGGACTGTCCATCTGTCAGTCAGTTTGGCTCGCTCCACACAAGCAGATCGCCATCTCCTCCTCCTCTACGCCAGTCTTTTTCATCTCGTCACACAGGACGGCAGCGAGAATGTGGAGGCGAAACAGCGAAAGTGCAATGAAGTGGAATAGAGGAGCTGGGGTTGATAAGGCTGGCTGGTTGAAAAACAATGAAATTTTCTGAGAGTGAACGTTAAAAATGTGACTCCCCAATCAGTTTTGCTGTTTATTTTAGCTGCACTGCTAATGATGGAAGCAACAGAGCAGCAAATGCACAACAGGTAGAGACCCACTGCTTAAAGCAGAAGACAGGGAGCACAGAGACGTTGCTGCAGGTCGTCTCTGATCCACGACAGATCGAGATAAAGTTTGGTCTATATTTTGGAGGAAAGGAGATAAAATTCAGGGGAAGAATTGGAAATAGGACACTTTGATGTTTTGTTGATGGAAAAAGGAGCTTGAGGGCCCTGTTTGACAGTCTCTCCCTGATCCAACCCCCACTGGATTAAAATCCTCTGCAGAAGTGCAACTTACAACACCGTTCCTTTTGTTCTGCTGTGCCTTCCTCTTTTTTCCTCCTCAGCTCCGATGAAGGCGGAGGAATATTCTTACAGACAGGCATCATCAGTGTTGACTGGAAGAAAACAAAAAACTCACTTTTACACGAAAATATCATTTTTGTTGTAACAAGCCTGCTGAAAAACATCCAGCATTTACAGTAGAGAATTTGCTTAACTTGTAAAACAGGTGTTTTGATACATCAAAGGGCTCAGTTGAGATATGCAAAATGTAACCTCACATAAGCTTTCACGGATGGGGAAATAAATGTGAAACTTATATGGGATCATTAGTAGCAAGATTTGCTCAAATTATTAACAATACTGAAACCATTTTAGTAACATTTGGATCTCACTGTTCATCTTGTATCTTTTTTTTGTATGAAAGCATCTGATCTTTTCCAAGGACATTACTTCTTTAATCTGCTGATGAATCAAAAAGTTCAAAGCCATACTAGTTGTCAGCTTGCAATACTGTATACATTTTTTTTTATTTTCAGTTTTACGTGAATGAATAAAGGTAAAATAAAAGAAGAGTCTTTTGGGTTTTTTACATGTCTATTTGTATTTGTCTTTATTGATTGTAAAGTATTTTTACTTTTAAGTTACTGACACATCTGGTGTCACAATTTCATTTTTCAGTTATAGAAAGTTGTTGCCCCCCCTTACTGACACTCTTACATGTCAGTTCATCAAACAAATTTAAATATTAGATTAATAAAAATTCAAAATGCACTGTTTAGTTGATTATTTCATTTATTAGGCATCAAACTAAAATAACAGTGTGGTTGCATTATTTGGGAACACCAGCCAGCAAGCCATGTTTGTTTTGACTAAACTTTCTTTTTCTAAAATTTCACCCACATTAATAGATGTGCACGGCCTGTTTAAAATCACGCCACGGCAAATTTCAGAATTTAATTGGCTGGAATTCATTGGACTTAATGTAGACATTTGACAAAGCTACGAACTTTAATTTTTGTGTCTTTTGGAGGTATTACGCAGATGTGTGTTGGAACTTTGTCTTGCAACATAACACAGGCGTGACTGCACTTACATTCATCAACTGATGGTCTGATATTGCGTTTCTTTTTTTGTTGTTTTCTTGAATACATAGCTCCATTAATTACAGCAGTCTGAAAATCCCTAGAATATCTTCCCAAAATCACAGGGGTTAATATGTTTTTCATGTGGACTTTTGCCCTCTAACTGGTGACCAGAGGTTTGTTCTCTGAACGCTTCCCGTGAGTGACATTTTTGTCAGTTCTGATACTTTTTCTGGAATAATGATCTCTGAGCTTAAATGAGCCACCTAGATTTTGTTCTGAATTATTTTGTGACCTTACAGATTTCAAAAGTGTGTGCTCATGGACTCATTTTGGTAGAGCAGCTTGTCCTGGTAGGATTCTCCACTGTTCCATGTTTCTGAAGAGATTAATATAGTTAATCACAATTAATTCATTTCACAAGGGGATGGATACTTTTTCCACATAGGCTCAGCTTGATTTAGATTCATTTTCTTAAAGAAACTGAATTTTGTAGTCTCTAATTTTAACTTTGTCCAACATAAAAAAATTGTTTGATCTAAAGGATTCAAATGTGACAAAACATAAAAACGTTCTGGAATTGGCAGACACTTTATTCACTGTTCCATATATTGCCTTTAAAGTCTTTGCCCTTTGGATGAACAACAGAGTCTGAACTAAAATAAAAGCTGACCTCATGCTGCCTCCTGCGCTGAGATAATCAATGTTCAGCACACTGCTTGGAATCGTGACCCACTTCCTGTTGTTAATCAAGCAGAAGCGCATAATCCTTATCTTATAACCACAACCCAGAGTTGTTCTAATGGTTTTGCAAATATAAACGGCTTATATCTTCTTACTGACAATTAACATCATCCTGCAGATGGTGCAATAATTTAATCCAGTATGTGTTCAAATATAATAACAGGAAATTTGGAAAATATCTGTGCCCATGGGCGTCCAGCAATAGGCACTTTGAATTTCATATCATCATTTGCTCTTCTGCTTTAGGTTTGCTTGGTCAAGAGAGATTTTTTTTAATGTTCTGATTTACACAAAAACACCCAGTTTATATACAGCGATATTGCTATAGTCAAATATGTCTAATCGTACAGACATATACATATATTCCAGTTAGAATTCAACAAGTTACAAAATAATTCAGTGAAATTCCATTTATTAAGCCAATTGGTTGATTGCATCCAGTTGCTGAACTTGTGGGATTCCTTCCATCTAAAAATGCATGTGACGACAGTGAACAGTCGGTCACATTGAATTATTTATGTTGCAACTGTTTAAGGAAAATTCTTTTGCGTTTTGATAAAGGGAGATCCACTGAATCAATCAGAGAAATGCGCATTTGTCTTTAGATATTTTATTTAGAAAATCAGAGTAAGTCTCAGAGATCAGCATGTGAGAGAAGGAAAAGTGAAACTTAACACATACAATTTTCCTTTTATACCTTTTCAGTCACTGCCTTCCACCCAGCTCTCTCCTGTATGGAGTTTCTCTCGGTTTCACCCGTCTCTGGTTAATTTGTACCTCTGTCCCTAAATCAAACCCGATTCAAAGGAGTTTCGGTGGAAAGGAGGAGAAAAACATCTCTGAAACCTCCGTTATCAGTTCATTTTTCCCAGAAAATAAGCCAAGGTTTTATTTTCCAGGACGCAGCTGATAAAGCTGTGCCCATATTTTAATAAGAATAAAATAAGTTTTATTCTTATTAAAACTTCTTTTTAATAAGAATAAGCCTAAATCAGAGTGAAGGGAAATCTGCCAACTGGGGATCTGAGTTTGTCTTGAAAAGTTCACACAACAAGAGCACATTTGTTTTTGGTGTAACTGGTGTAACATGCTTTCTTACTGTTAATGTCAGTGCTATACAGTAATATAAAACAGTAATATAAATGTAGAAAGTGTGCAGACTGGAGAACCATCTTGTGTAAAACAGGTTGGGCTGGGACTTCTTATTTAATCTATTTTAATATTCTTCTAGTTTGACTTAACTGAGACAGAAACTCCAGAAGAAAATGGCATATTTAATAAATTAGAATGTTGCTGAAAAGTTCATTTAATTCAGAAACTAAATTCACTAAGTAAAAGGCATTACATAGTTTAATTATATAAAAACTAATGTTTTCAAACCTTTAAATCTGAGCATTTTTAATTATTTATGGCTATTGAAAGTGCAACATTTATTACCAGAATAAGACCTCAGATCAATAACAACCATTATCAGAAATTTGGGCTTAATAAAAAAAAAAGTATGTTTAAAACCCGATTAAAAGTTATTTTCAAAAAGGTATTTTTAATCAGACAAGCAGGCCTCATGGCCTCCAGTTCATTGAATAAAATGTGTATATGCTGATAAATGCTTTTAATATTAGGAGAAAAGAGAAAAATGGGAAATTTTTCTTTCTCATACAAGGCTTGTGTGTGTGATGTGTGAAGAAACCTTGTGCTTTGTTTTCCCTTGTTAAAGATGCAAGTCTCTGTGGATGTATTCATAATATCTCATCTTTATCTTCTGACACAATTTTTCCACAAAATATGGACTATCCATCCAATCGTAAGTCATATTCTTACGTTCCACAAGGTGGAGCTACATGTTGAAAAATTGGATAAAATGCATATTTTAAAATTTTCCACCTTATGTTTTCTGACATCTGTGGCATTTTAAAATGTGATTTGTTATACGTCAGCTTGCTCTTCTGAAATGTGCAAATCAAAGCTAATCTTTATTATTTACTCTAGATTTCTCCTAGGTTTTATCAGGCGATTAAGAACAACCACCGATTCTCTGTGATGAATATGAGAAGGAGAATGTGGGTGTAAAATCTCCCTGCTATCCAGCGCATGCTGGATTTTTTTCTGGTAGGCTTTCCAGATGGTGAAAATTACACACACCTCCAATTTGCACATGCAGGTTGCTGGTTAGCCAAGTGGAGTTGTGAGTTATTTGAGTTACAGTTCCAATGCAACATGTTTTCGTCACAATGTCAAAAAGAACCCTGGCACTATATTTAGCAATAAGCGGAAGAGGAGGAGGAAGAAGAAAAAAATAAAAAGCCTGGGTTCATCGGGTTTATTTTACTATTAAAATAACTTATGTAAGACCTTTGTCTGGCCTCAGAGCCTTACTGCGTGCAGCTCAAAGTAATATGTAAAAAATAATCCAGACTTTTTGGATTTTGGGTGGATGATTCCTCCTGGTTGTACGCATCACAATATGCTAACGAAGTGTTACAACAAAATGATCTGATCTGTATCTTTATATGTATCCTTAACCACAGTAAGGCAATCACTAATGGTGGATGTGCAGAAACCACTGGTATCTTTACCATACCTAACAAATTTCCACAGTTGTGATAAAAACATTGGAGATGTCATACCCATGGCAACGGTACTGATTTAAAATAAAGACCTGCGTCATATTTGTTCACAGCAGTTACACTGCGTTAGCTGTGCATCCGGCACGCCTGCATTTGAGAAAACAAAGAATGCGATACTATAATGTATTATCACACTGTTTAACGTGTGTGATAAACAGGGTTTATAGCTCAGAGTGGGTGAAACAGATGGTGTGGGCTTTTCCTGGGTTGTTGATTGGAAACTGCTCATCAGAAAGGCAGCTGCACAGCTGACTGTCTGCTTGTCTTTTATTTATCTTCTTGACAGTCACTCTCTTGATCTTGGTCTCTTTGGCAGCCTGTCTCTGTTTCTCTGTTCCCAGCTACCGCCCAGCAGAGCCAGATTCATGGAAACTGGCCACCGCCGATTCAGAGATGTTATCAGCAGTAAGGGAGATGTGAAGGTCAGCACATGCAGTGTATGAGCTACTGCATTCTCCTGATATTCAAATCAAATCTTCTATAAACAATGAAAACAGTTATGAGCATGTAAACCAGTATGATATCTGCCCTCCTAACTTCTATCTTTCCATAGATCCACCAGTCTAGACGTTCGGTGAACATTTGTAAGAAATAAGATATGGCTTTTGGAAGCCGTCATACGTGCTCTGATCGTTGTTGGGAACTGTTGCTAGATTAATGAACTGAATTGCATTCAGTTGTGAAATGCAAATTCTCCCTGCATCCCTGTGGTATTTGAAATGGAAGCATCTCTCTACATTCAGCACAGTGTTATGTAATGAAAGGGGCATTACAAAGAGATTACTAATAGATGTACGAGGAGACGGTAATCTGAAACTCAATCCTCACTGCTGCTGGTTGCATAATGCACATCAGGCTCAACATCAGTCATCAGCACCGTTAGTCTCTGCCACTGTGTGACTGTAGCGGTGTGTTTTTGCGGGCATGTTCGTTTTAATGCGATCATCAGAGGATCAGATGTTAACATTTGTTTTCTGAGCCCCAAAAATGGAACTGATTGTTTGCTTTATTTTTTTATGGCTTATGTAATATACGATTAATATACGATTGTTATTTAGTGTCTCCTAATGACACATCTCAGGTGCGTTTGGCTTGAATAGACTGCCTTGAAAAGCTATTCATACTCATTGAACTTTTGAATGTTTTGTTGTGTTAGGAACTAATTTTTGTGTCTTATTTGGATTTAATTATCAACCACAAAGCAGTGGCTTTTTACTAGCTGGAAAGAAAATCATATATGGTGTAAACAATTTTACAAATAAAATTCTGGAAAAAAAAATGTGATGTAACTTTGTATCTAGCCTCAGTCAAAAATTGGCAGATCCATCTTTTGGTGCATCACAGCAGAAAGTCTTTCAAGGTTGTTACATCCCTGCCAGGCTGTTTGTTTTCTTGCCCCTCCCCCTTCCTTTGTCTCTTCACAGGTAGCAGGGAAGCTGGGATCAATTTCTCCCTGATTGCTCCTCTCCACCCATGG
>CAEGAE010081393.1:0-31177 GCA_903067095.1 Girardinus metallicus | reverse complement strand
CTTTTTGCTTTGCTCTGCTGAGTGTCCAAGATTTGTTTTTTGAGGCCTTCTGCCTCAGCCCATCTCATTCCCTTCCCCAAAGAACCTCTCCACAACCTGTGAACCAACTGTTCATCCAGAGGATGAACAGTTGGTTCACAGGATGATGATAAAGTAGAGAGTGAGTGAGTAGAGAGAGAAGAAGGGAGGGGGGGTATTGCGCAACAACACTACGCTCTTCCTTGTAGGCTGCTGCACTTTATTGTAACTTTTGAAACAACACAACATTTACACATATACTCTGGTATGTTGTGTGCCTTTGTGTACTTTATAAAGAATTGTGGTTGATTCCAGAGCCAATTTTTGGTGCCAGTTGGTGTAAGAAAATACAGTGAACAATACTCATAATAGTACTAATAGTTCTAATGACAATAGAGAACTATTTAGCTGTTCACCCAGGTTAGGATTTGTTAGCTTCTCAAGTTGAACTTTCTGACATTGACAGTATTAAAACAGTCAGGGATTTTAACTATGTTCAAGCTTAGCAGTTCTCAAAATGTTCAAATTAAACTGTACCACAGACTCAGCAAAAACTCCCATCAAGTATAACATTTTGACTAAATCATAAATTTAAATGATTATTTATATAGAAAAGAAGGTTTTTGTGGTTTTTTTTTGACACTTGATAGATGGAACAATAAGAACAATCTATATGTTTTATTTTGAAGGTCAAATTTATTTTTTATGTCTATTGACCATAGAAATTTAATGAGTTTTCTATAAGTTTATTTAAAATGGAGTTTCAGAAAATATCATAGTTCGACAATGTAAAAGACTAAAGAGATTAACAGTAAATGTTTTACAAAAAAGTTTCTTTCTCTTCCACCTACAATATAAAACAAACATTAAAATTAGATTAATTCAGAATTGTAAATGTCTCTTTTACTCTAAATTTCTAGTTTACTATTTTTTGTGAGCAAATTATTGTTTGAAAGAACATAAAAATAATATTCTTACCACTTCATGTCAGGACGCTGGACACCTGTTTCCTGTGTGGATCATTTTTATCCTTGTAGCCCTGGGTGTTGATCCATTGTATGATTGTTGTTTGATGGTCATTTGTCATCACACCCTTGCCTTGAAGCAGGCTGTACCATTTCTGCACCATCTGTGTACTGTTTTCTTGGAAACTCTTCTCAAACATGGCAACCCGGGTTTTACTCTTCTTCTTGTTTTGAACGTTCTTGGTGTTAGTCAGCTGGCATCTAACCATTGCACTGAATGTCATCAGTTTAAAGGTTCCAACAACATCATCTTTGCTTATCATGGTAGCTAAGCATGATTTTAAAGCTTTGGGCTCTGGAGAAGATATATCATCAATTACATCTTTAAGGTTGCTATCAGTTGGTAGCTTTAGGCCTTCTTGCATCTCCACACCAGAAGTTTTGCTGGTATCTGAGCCAGACAGATATTTTCTCGCTTGCAACATTGCCACAGCCAATTTGCTCTTCTGGTTCAGTTTGTTAGCTTCCACTATGGTACTGTTTGAAGGCTGCTGATTTGCATTGACGGTTTTTTCTACTGCTGGAATAGCTGGTTTTTTCAAATATCCTTTGTATTGTTCAATCTTTCCAGTTATTTTCTGCAGCAGGGTTTTGTTTTCCTTTATAATTCTTTCTGGTCTACCTGCCTCTGCCATGTACCAGTCTCCTCCTCTGATTGTTTCAGTCAACTCTTTGCGCTTCATAAAAGGTTCCCATTGCCCTGGTTGTTTGAGGAGCATGTTGGCCTCCACAAATCTCAGGCGGTTTGCCTCGGAAGTAATCTCTGAATCACTAGCTTTTGGTTTCATGCCTCTTGCCATAGCATAAAACAGAGAACTCTTTTGTTTGCTGTCTATGCTCACTGCCTTATTGTCGATGAATACATCATAATGACCATTAGGGTTTTGGGTGCTCTTTGGCCTGTAGATCAAAGTCACTGTTTCACTAGCAGATTTGGTGCTTGGACTAACTTCCTGCATTTTAGTGAGTTTTCCATGTTTGTTTTCTGAAAGAATAACAACTCTAGTACCTGTGGCTTCAGACAGGACTCTGATATCAAGAATAGTACCAGCAGCTTTGTTGTCCTTGATCTTTTCAGCATGTGATCTTGCGAGTCGGCCAGCATTAGCTGAAAGTTTGGCATTTGGATTTACTGGCATATTTACTATGTAGTTGTTGAGTTGTCCAGCTTTAAGTTTTTCCTCTGTCCTCTCACTCTTTAAGCCAGATTTGACATGTCGTTTGATGGCCTCATGTGCTTCGTTCTGTGCACGAGAAACAAGGTGACTGAAAAACTTCTGATAAAACACCTCTACTAAGGCATCAGCCAGTAAAGTGCTGAGGGTTTCGGCCAACTCTTGCTTGAATATTTTCAGCATGTCAGTTTCTGAGAAAGTTAACTCATTTCGCTTGACTTTCAAAGGTTTTTCTTTGATAAAAGTGTTCAGTTCTTTCTCAAAGTTTGAGAAGAACTTGTTGGAGAGGGTGAGTACTTCACCGATGGCATCTCCTGCGAGAATAACATGGTGGGCAGTTTGAATAGCTGTCAAAATTACACGAGTTTTTCCTTTTGTCCCTTCTGTTGCGCTGTCAAGCACTTTGATGATTGAAGAATTAAGCTTGTTCTGCCAACTAAGGTCTGCATATAATGGTTGTAGTGCAGAATCCCCCAACTGTTTGTAAATGGAAAGAAGGTCTTTCTTTCTGTCTTTGTCTTCCAAGACCTGGCGCAGTTGGTCTTTATATAGAAGATCTAACAGTATGACATTATCCACTAATGCAGCCAGGGGTTCTTTTTCCAGGTTGGTTTTCACATCTTTAGTAATTCCCTTTGTTACCTCATTTTTGATTCCTTTTAATATTTCTTCAAGTGCTTTCTCTTCTGCTTTTTCAAGTCCGTAGAACAGTGTTTCCTCAGCAATCGTTTTTACTGTATGTTTTAAAGCATTTTTCATGTTTGTCTTTGTGACGGTGCTTAAACTCTGTTTTGCCTGTTTGGAGAGAAACTTTGGCAATGACTTCAGTTTTTTACCTATGGCTTTGATCGCTGTTTTGGCAGCCTTGAATCCCTTCGAAATTAGTTTTCCAACTCCAAATGATATGAGAGAAACACCAATGGAAATGGCTTTTCCGATAGCCCATTCTTTCCAGCTGAACTCTCCTGTTACCATGGCTGTAATACCTTCAATGCAGTCAGATATTCCTTCTGTAATGAGACCCATTCCAATTTGAGCCAAGGTACCAACTGTAAATACAGTGAGCAGTGCTCCAGCAATAATCTGCAAAACTCCAAGCAAGAAAACCACCAGACCCTCCCAGCAGAAACGAGGCTTCTCCTCAACAGAAAATACATATTTTAGACCGCGACTGTAGAGGTTATCAGCTTCTAATTGGAGAGCTTCATCAGCATCCGACACCAAGGAGAAAACAGGGGATTTTTTGGCTATTGCATCCCTCCCCCTTCCTTTGATTTCATCAATCTTTTGGATGGCTTCAGTGATGTTTTTATCAAAGAACCTGTACATGCTGCACTTGGATGTTATCTGTTTTTCAAGGCTGGATGGTTCACCTTTGCCTGAGTCCACAGTGGCCATTTTAATAAACTGCAAACAGACAATGCATTCTTCACTCAGATACTTGAGGGACTCTTGTGCCTTTTGTAGATCTTCTTTGGCTTGAGTCAGATAGTCTCCATTTGACAGTTTAATAGTGCAGTATGCATGACTGTAAAAAGCAATGGCTGCCCAACTTTTATCTTGATTCATAGCTTTATTAAACAGCCTGGCACTACTTTCCCATTTTTTATCATCCAAAAAAATGTTTCCAAAATTGATGTAGTGATAAATGCTTGAACATGGGGAAGTTTGAGATGAAGACTGTTGTCTTGCCACAGATAAATCCTTCTTTAGACTTTGCTGAAGTTCACTTTTCTTCAGGCGCTCGATGTCTTCTGATTTAATTTGTAGCCAGATTCCCCAGAACTCATTCATGATGGCAACAATAACTTTTCTATCATCTCCATCTGTTTTCTTGTAAATATCATGAAGAGTCTCACAGTACTCAGAAAAAAGCTCCTCACGCAAATTCATCTCAGAAACATCATTCATCATGGAACTTATCTTTTCTGCTGAAAGTCTGTCCCTCGTGCTCTTGGCTTCCTCCAGAGACATAGCTGACTTGAAGTCATGCTGCAGGTGTTCAGTGCATGCAATGATCTGAGCAGACCCAGGTTTCCCTTTGCGTGCTGTTCTCCCAAAAGCCTGGAGTTCTACTCTGGTGTTTTCAGAGAGGAAGGAGAGGATAACAAATAATCCTCCCTTACTGTTCACCTTTTTGGACACTTTAATGTCAGTGCCACGCCCAGCAAGGTTTGTGGCAACAATAACATCCCCAGGCTCCAGCTCCTTGTCTATTTTGCTCAAACTTTCTTTATCACTGCGACTGTAGAGGATCATTTCACCTTTAATGCTGCTTTTCAGTTCTTCATAGATCTCTTTGGCTTTGTTGATAGTTTCACAGATCACCAGAGCGGCTCTTCCCTCTCTGTATGAATTTGAGGAAATCTGAGACATGACAACTCGTTTTATTTCTGATTTCCACTCTTTAGAAGTTTTTTTCAGAGTTCCTTTGACCTCATATAGTTTCTTCCTGTTGAATGTTGGCATTCTGCATGCAGATAGACTTGGATATAGATCCTGCAAAAACAGAATGTCCTTTTCAGTACCAAGTGTTCCTGTAGTTCCATATATTTTGCCGTGGTACTTTTGAAAAAAAGAGATGTTAGAAATGTAGTTTGTCACTGCTGAAATTGTGCTCAGTTTGACTTGATGCTTAATCTCCACAAACTGCTGCAGACCATCACCCCATTTCTTATTCAGTTCAATGATACCAGTGGATCTGAAGTCTACCGGGCAGATATTCTCATTTTGTACAACATAGTCCCGTCCTTCCTTCAACTGCTTTGCCAGAAAGGCATTCTCCACCCACAAAGACATTTTGGTCTCAATGAGATTCCTTAAGAATCCAGGAATGCTAATTTTGTCTGTATTGTCTGTGCATGGAGTGTACTGAATCTTCTCTGAGATTAACTCTGCAATGGGCTTGATGAGGACTTCTTCTGAGTTGTAGAGAGGACAACACAATCCTTCATCCAAGACAAGAAACTTTAGGTCTGGTATTTGATTTGTGTTGTAAGGACTGAGTTTTCTTGGACAAAGCAGTCCTTCATCATTTAATGTGTAAACTGTAAAACCGTAGGGGACATACTCCTCCATTTCTTCAAAAAAATTTATCACAGCATCTTGACTCACAATTTTCAGCTTTTTAAGGATATCATTCTTGTCTCCCTTATGGATGTCCTCTGTAAATCCTTGTGGTACAGTGTTGGTTTCTTCTGCAATACGTAAAATGTCCAGCGGATCATTAATTTCACTTTCTTCTGTGTTTATTGAGTCAAAGATGGCCCTGAAGAATGAAGCAGGTGGACCCTGGACAAATGTCTGGTGTTCTGATGACAAGAAGCCATACTGTTGGACATGCCCCCAGATCATTGCTAGAATAGTATTCAGGTGTTCCATGGAGACCAGGGGGCTGGACAGGTAGGTGAGCTGCACTCCCTGATCCAACAGCAGAGAATCCACTTCATCAATGATGATGCACTGATAGCTGCGATCAGGCCTCACATCTTTCATCTCAAATATCTGCCGAAGATGATCAGCAGCGAAGGTTTCAATAGTTCCATAGATAATGTCTTTTTGGTAGCACTCTTTTCGACTGCTATCATCAGTTTTATTTGTGTTTGTGTCAACAGTAATGCCAAAGTACTTGTAGAAATTTTCCCATTCTGCCGCATCTCTTTGACACAAAACCGAAGAGCTGGACACCACATCTACCTTTTCACCCCTAAACACACGCAGTGCCGCAAACATTGCTATGACACAAGACTTTCCTTCTCCAGTTCCCATTTCCAGGAGTTTCCCAGTGTTAGACAAGGCCAAGAGGCACCAACTTATCATCTGAGTGGCTCTGGGGAAATACTTTTTTTCAGCATTAACAGCATTGCATAACACTGCCAAGACCTCCTGAAGATCAGCTATTTCTGTGCTGTGGCTGAGTTGTTTAGCCTTCTTTATGTCATTATGTTTTTTGATTTCTTCTTTTCCGATGAGTTCTGTCACATGAGCAACTATCTTCTGTGATTTGTTCAGTGTTTCTTCATCAATGTCTTCCATCTGTCTTATCTCATCAAAAAGGGTGCCAATTGTTTTTATTTCCTCACTTCCAAGGCTTTTCCCTAAATGCTGGATCAGATTTTCTGTTTTACATGACTCTAGTAAACTAATGATAGATTGTTTTTTCTCATCCATCCACTTGGAAGACACCCTATATGTTTCCATCAAATGTAAAATTTTCATGATTGAAATGCATCCCTCATCATGATGGTGATTGATTAATGCTCCAAGAAGGTTTAGGAGTTCCTGTGGTGACCAAAGATGTTTGTCTCCAAGATTTGAAACCATTTGAAAGACTTCAGTGGTTTCTTTACTTGAGGCTCTAATTTGTTCTGAAGATGCCAAAATGCTCTCAAAGCACCATGTTTCAGCAGTGGATGTCATAGTTTTTCCACCTTCATTTTCACCGGTAACCACTTTGAGGAGATTCTCAAGAAACGTCAGACAGAACATGTCTTTAGGAAGAATTTCCTTTCCGCTAATCTTCTTAAGGAATTTTACAATTTTTGCTTCTGTACGTGGACTTTCTTTTAAATTTGACTTTAGAGCTTGAAAAACAGCCTTGACGAACCTCTCTCTGTGTTCCATGTCTTCTGACTGGATTTTTCCCATGAGGTTTTGCAGGACTTCTGCAGAACAAGCAAGGGATTCACTATCCTTGAGCCTTGGCAGATCAAGAGTTTGTGATGCAATAAGACATTTTTCTTCAATGATAAATCCTCGTATGAGATGAGGAATCTGGGTTTCAATGACCTCTTTCCAGTACATGACATAGTCAGACACAAAGTCTTGAAGTGTACCATAGATGACATCAGCATCATAGATCATCATAAAAGTTGTGTCAGTTTGTTTCCTGATATTTGTTCTGACAGATATTCCAAGGTACTTGTAGAAATCAGACCATTCCTTAACTTGAGTTTCAGTGTCATTGTCAGAGTTTAGCATAATGTCCATTTTGTTCCCCATATAGAATTGTGCTGCAGCAAACAGGGCAATGACACATGGATCTTCAGAAGAAACCAGTTGTGGTACGTTTGTCTTCCCGGTTAGCACCAGCACACACCACTGCACCATGTGTTTCACTGTGGGCCACCAACTCTTTGCATCAAAAACTGCTTTGCAGAGCTGAGACAGACAGTTCTGTAAATTCTTTGTATCAAAAGTTTCAAAATTTATAGATCCCTTTGGAGCATTTTCTGATAACTGGAAAACACCAGTGATTACTGCTTTTATCTCATTAATCCTGGAGTCATCCAACTTCTGTGACATTCTTATGTTTGCTAGAGCTGCGTCTAGACTGCTTTCATCCCTCTTTTTGAGAATCTTATGGAAATCCTGATAGAAACTTTCTGAATTAGCATTGTCAAGAGCCTGAATAAGAGAGTGTCCAGAATCATCCGTCCAGCTTGGTGATATGTCATAAACCTCGACCAACTTTAGGACTTTTGCTACTGAAACATCTTCAGTGCATTTTAATGAGAGTGCTTTGAGCAGATTCAGTGCCTCCATTGGTGTCCATTGGTCTATTTCTACAAGTTCAAGGATCATCTCAATTGATGCACAGTGGCTCTCTTTACCATTCAGATTGACAAGAGTCGACATTAGAAGTTTCAGACATTGAATTTCCATTTTTATGATAAATATAGAGGCTTTTCCAACTGTACCATGCATTGATGAAATGAGGATGCTCAGGAACTCAATAGCAAAAAGCTGCTCCATAGTGAGCTCTTCTTTGGCCCATTTCTTTGCTATAATGACAGCATCAGTATCAGACTTGTCCTTCTCACCGATGTAGTGCATCAGAGTAAGATACAAGGCTTGGGTCAACTCAAGACTCTCAGAAATATTGCATGCTGATTGGCTGATGGACCCAACTAAGGACTGCACATGATTGGAGATATTTTCTCGAGAAACCTCTTCTGGTATTTCCACAGACAGCGCACACAGCTCTGTGATGTATACCTGAGCATGCTGCAGGGTGCTGCTGGATGGAGGATCATATATCCATTCATCAAACAGTAGTGTGTCCAGAGCTGAGAGGATTTTACCCAGCAGATCAGCTTTTGGAGCAGTGAGAGTGAGATCAGAAGCTTCTATGTTACATTTCAGAGAGAGGATTTCTAGAAGCTCATCTTTACCCCCATAAAACGTATAATCAGCTTCAAATTCATCCATGCGCCCAATCAGAACATTATGCTTGGATTGCTGCTCTTGTCTGCTTCTCTGTTGTTTCTCATACTGCTCTTTGGCTCGTTCCTTTGATTCTGATATTCTTTGGCTCAACTCCTCTTTCTTTCTCTCCTCTTCTTTTCTTTGTTGTTCTTCTTGTCTTCTTCTCTCCTCCTCTATCCTTTTTCTTTCTTCCTCTGTCTTTTTTTGCTCCTCTCTCCTCCTCTCCTCCTCTTGTCTCTTTCTCTCCTCTTCTCTCCTTCTCTCTTCCTCTTTCATTTTCCGTTCCTCCTCCCTCCTACGTTCCTCTTCTCTTCTCCTCTCCTCTTCTCTCCTTCTCTCCTCCTCTCTTCTTCTTTTTTCTTCTTCTTCCCTCCTGCGTTCTGCATCTCTGATTGGCTTATAAAAGCAATCTGGACACTGATATAGATTATTATAGCCAACTTCTCTGTAGTATTCCCCTCCATTGAACACGTGCACATGCTGCCCATGGATGACATCTTGTCTTAAATTATCAAAGGACCAACATGGAGGCAAGACTCTGTTACACTTGTAGCACCTGAGACTGTCACCCATGTTCGCTTCTGATGGTACGTTTCCCATTTTTTTAAAATTATTTTCAACTTACGTAGCAGTCAGCTTGTGCAACAGTTGTCTTACCTGAAAGATAAGAAAGAAAAACATCTGTTACATTGCAAAATTACATTTAGTGCAAAAACAATTCATAATATACTTATAATTTTGAGATTAATTTGATATTCACTCTGAAATACTGGCATTTGGGACTTGATTGCCATATTAAAATAATTCTTCTCGCAGTTCTGTTTGTGCTGTGTAATAAAGCCGTCTTAAAACAAATATTACTTTCTATTCACTTTCTAATTAGCCTTCTGTTACAATAGTGTCATCAGTACATCAAAAGCTTTTCTATATGCTTCCCCAAAAAACAAAAATAGGTTTAAAAAACATTTTTGAAGACTCTTCCTCAGAGTCTAATTACATTTTTTTATTATCTTTTGGTAATAACAGAGAAACACATCAAATTCTGATGAGAAATCTCATAATTACAACTATCACAGATAAAAAATACGCTTTTTTGTGTTATAATGAACTTTTCCTAAACTAACTAACTAATTCATTAAACAAACTAATATTGGTTTTTACAATTTTTTTTTAAATTAATGTGAAATTCCTTTGAATCTGAAATGAAATAAATAATTTTCTCATAGACTGCTTTGTCCTATTTGATAAAGAACTACAGATGTGTCAGTTCATACCACACCTGGTTTGTTAATGCTGGTCAAATTGGGTTCAGTTTTTTTTTTTTTTATTTTATGAAAAAATGTTTATTTTCATAAAGACTTTTCATTTTTATGAAAATGAAAAAAATAACCTGTTTTATATAGAAAAAAGTTTTTTTCTTTCCTTGGCAGGAAGGAATACTAAAGTTTGTGAGTCAATGCAGAAAGTTTATTCACATAATGAAGCAATACCAAATAAAAAATGAACCTAAGCATAAAATATTATAAGCAAAACTGCTTACATACTGTAAACATGTTTTCCACTATTAGACACCCCTCACACACACTTGGACAAAATTGTTTGTACCCCTCTGGTAATAACAGATAAATCCACAATACAGATGAAGACTGGTAAAACTTTCACAAAATCATTCAAAAGTGATTTATATCAATATTTCATTGTTTTCACTTTCTGGCTGAATTCAAACTTTTAGAAGCTATCGCACAAGAATGAAATCATGTCTGTTTGGGTGTAGAGTGACAGAGGTATGTCCGTGGCATTATTCTGCTACATCAGTAATAAAATGTTATGAAACTTTGATGCAGATAATAGATAATAGTTTCTTTAAAGAAATGCTTTCACTTTGCTGGTTAATATTTCATAGAAAAAACCCCCAGACAAAACACAAAGTAACAGTGTAACTTCACCTTATTGTGAGCATGTATTAACATTTTATGAGATATTGAAGATGCCTTTCTTACAGAGACAAACTGACTAGTCAAAATAAGTCATAAATGATTAGTAAATCAGGAGATTACTGTTTAGTAACAGCATATATAAATGTAATATGTTCAAGTAAATATAAAGATGACATTTTTAGAGGGATGGATCTTTCAGTCACATGATTTGTGGATAGGTGCTTTGCTTTAAAGATTGTAAGTCTTTTAGCACATGCTACTGCCCCACCCCTAAAAAAAACAAATCTTAAAATGTATGCATGGCAACAGAAAACATATATTCTATACAGAGTGGGGAAAGGCAATGACAAGCTCTGTGTGAATAACTGGTTTAAAAATTATTTACATAGCACTTTGCTAGACCTAGAAAAGGTTAAAAAGATGCAAAGTAAATGATTTTACCAGCAGATGGATTGGCTCAGAGCCCAGTAAGGTGTTATGAAAGTGCAGATTGACAAGAGCGATGAGAGAAGCCACTTCACAGCACTGACATGAGAGAAGAGGAAAAATTAGCCCAGGCAAATATCTGGTTCTGTATTTTCAATTTTTCCTTATTGCATTTTAGACAGCCTCACAACTTTGTTGATCTGGCAATGACAGTTTGACAACAACTTGCAATCATGCATTAAATTAAAATAATTGAATCATTTTGCAATACCTTCATCTGAAGTCTTTGAGCACAAAGCAAGTGAACTTGAACTTGAACTCGAAGATTCCCTCCTGTGAGGTGCCTGGATCAGTTCGACGTCTGTATTTAAAGGAGAGCCAGGTCCAGCCACGCCTCTCAAGGAGTAAAATGACTTACGTAATATCTTAATAGTGACATATGTTTTCTAAATGCAAATACTAAAATATCAGAATAACTTTGATGTGATTCTTAATCTCGTCAAACAATAATGCCCAGGTTAAGGTGGGTGTAAATCTATGCATGCTTTTTGTATGGATTAATTGCAGTCAAATATTACTGGATAATAATCCATGTTCTGGGTAAAAACTTTAACAAATTTCTCGGTATGGCCCTACACAGTTTAGAAAATTGCTGAAAAGCATAAAGTAAAATTCTTTAACCATTTTTTAGATCTGGACATGGACAGGTTTTCGAATTATTCTGACCGTCTTTTCACCTTCAATTTTTAAAGTTCAAAAAGTGAATAACCTTTACTGAATGCACTGGCTTTTACATTGATCTATATTTAAATTGCATTCTTTACATTATATTTGCTGCATGACACGTTGATTTTACCCAACAGTAGTTTTAAATTAATGGCCGAATAAATGATCAAAAGTAATTTGATAACTTTTATTTATTTGTTTGTCAAAACTGGTGTCAACAACCTGCTGACATTAGATTATTAAATAAAAGGGAGAAAAAGCTATGTTTCACAACTTATTGGACTTTAGACAAGTTCACATTCAGGTTGAACTGGACATGAGGTCACCAGATCTGGGTATAAAAATAAAAGAAGATGACAAGTTCTGAATCAAATATTATATGGAAAATACAGGATTTAGAGATTTTGCAATAGCTGATCTAAGATACGGTGGATGTCAAAAAAGCTGTAAAATTGACCTATATAATGTTCAGAGAATTCAAATTTAAATTCATCTATGTGTTGTTCCATTACCAACACATAAGTCTGCCAGTCAAGGTGTATGTTTTGTACTGCAATGTTAGGAATGGCATATGGAAAAAAACAAAATGCTGTTGTTAGAGAGGAAATATTATTTATGGAGTTGTTTTTTACAAAGGTGCTTTTGGCATCACTTTCAGTTCAGCATTACCTGACCTCCTCCCTTCCTTGCCAAAAAGGTCAAAAGGTCTTCTGAATACAACCAAAAGCAGGCAGAATAGCGCTAGTTTACTTGTAGCGTGGTTTGGGAGCCATAGTTTTGAGCTCCCAAAACTATGGCTTAATTTATCAAATTACTGCTACAGTGTGATGTTCTTTATTTAAAATGTGCTGGTTTTATGCTTGATAAAGTCCTGTGCCATTCATTTTAATAGCTAGTTCTAAATTCAGTTCAACTGGATTAAAATGAAATTATGCATCTTCATAGTTCACCATTCTTTGATGTTGCCTAAAAACAGTTCTATGATGGCAAAATTTCCAAACAACTGTCGTTATTCCCATATTTTAATATATTTTTCATTGAAAAACACTACTACTCCAAAATTTTGATTGAAAATAGTCAATTTACACTATGTTTACAAATTCGATCTTGTTTATTCTTAGTTCATCCCTAAATGATAAGCAAAAGATGAATGAATTCATGCACAACACTCCCCAAATGTGAGTCTTTGCACACCTTCCAAGATCAACTGAGTATAATTAAGATAAGCTTAAGTTGTGCTTTAACATCTGATGTTAAAGCACAACTCATGAAATTTGTTGTATTTTCTCATAAAATTTTGATCAATACAGCCCTATTTTAAACTCTGAGCAGCTGACCCTTAAAAGATATTTGCATATACCTGCAAATATAAAATCAAGTCCATGCACGAATGACTGCCAGTTGGCAATTTTACTAGCTGAAGACTTTACCCAAAACAAAATTCTTCTCACATTTATTTGGGCTTTGTGGCACCAGTTATTCCTCTCCAGGCAAATATTAGTGCCCCCGTTTCAACACGTCTCAAGGGAAGAAAGATGAGAAAGTTAATCTTCACCTTGTCATTTTCAGTGTTCATAATAAACCCACTGTGCGCTCACTGCCCCCAGCAATTCAACTTGTTTTTTCTGGTTGCCTTATCTTTCTGTCTGTGAAACCCATCCTCCATGAATATGTTTTTCTGGGTCTAATTCAAATAAATCCACGTTGCCCTGAGAAAGAGGATTGGCAAGCATAAATCTGTCTTTTCAGAGAAAACCAAATCCCCTTTCTGTCATATAACCAATAATCAAATTTGACTGCTAGCACCTCTTTACATGTTGACTTTTATGATGTCTTTATTTGCTCTTTCAACCAAAAGGTTGAAGTCTGCACATTACATACATACCAAAACATAATCCCTATTTTGGACAATCTAAAGTTTTTAACGTTTCTTCATCAAGCTTTAATTTAGAAACATTCCTCTAAAGTAACAGCTAACATAAATGCATAAAATGATTGTTACTTTACAACTTGAATCATAATAACCTTTTTTGGCTTATGGTCATATGAGATTTGACTGGTCTGTCTGACTGACTACCTGACATAAATGTAGTTAAACGTATTTTCCCTTTTACAGGATCAGTAAAACTACTTTTTTTCTGTGTGTTATAGAAAACATTTAACAAATTACATGGATTGGCAGCAGGACCTGAATCACTGAGCTTTATTTACAGTGCGTTAAGAACCAAGTATTAATTCAGTGACTTATTCTCACTAGTTTAATTTTCTCTGTTCATTTTTTAAATAACTGGAACGATAAATATGTGCATTAGAGAAGAGCCAGAACTTTCTGCTAGAATCTTCAGCCCATTTTACAAAGTAGCGCGATCCACAGTTCCAAAGGTAGCACTGAGATCAAATAAACTATAATAAACTGTTGCTTTTGAAAGCCAACCCTTCGACCCCTAGAGTCTCTTGGAACCAAGGCTATTGCCCCCGAAATATGGGTCCATCATGGGTGAAGAGGTGTCTGTAACTTACACATGGAAGTAGGACAAAAGTTGCAAATTGACCCAGCAATAAGATTAGATTTCTTAAGGACAGGAGCCTTTTTGAAATACAATGGACCATAGTCTTTCTTCAAGTTGTTATTTATTGACAGTCCTGCTGGAATGCAGGCTAGACACTGAATTAATAAAGAGGGAGGTAATACTTTCAATAAACAAGTAAAGTTTCACCAGATAGGTGCCAATTAATGAAGTCAGGTCATGTAATTTGAACAAAGGGAATAAATAACTCAAAACAATGAGAATCACCTTCAAAAGTAGAGGAGCTACAATTACCCAGTTGTCATCTGGGTAACAAAGCATGATGCATTCAACCAGATGCAATGCTGCTAATCCTATTAAATACTACTTTGTGATTATTTTTGTTCATGTCCTTCTTCAACCCCTGCCCTGGTGACTCGTTTATGTTATCCAGCATTGTGTCTTTCTTCTTTCTTTGAATTTTCTCTTTCCTCTATTTATGGTGAGTCTTTCCATCCACCCTACCAATTTTCACTCTTTTCCTTCTATGTGTGTTATTTTGTCTCATTTATCTTTTTTTCCATTTTTTAGGAGTTTCTCTTACTTTCTAAACCTTGACTAGCTTGGGGAAATAGAGCAGAAGTGATGACGAGATCTAGTAAAACAGATACTTTACCAGATATCACAACATCTACTAAAGCATCTGGTTTAATTATTGTTGATAATGTCCACACACTTATGAGCAAAGTCTTTTTTGGTTAATTATTCATGAAAAGACCACAGGTAGACAAAATCTTTGGACATTTATTCAGCTTTGTGAATAAATCTTGGCCCTTTAGGCAAACATTCAAGACCCTTTTTCAACAAAAAAGCTGCAAAACAAGCAAGCCTTGACTGGCACAAAAAAATTGTGCCTTCTCATTCTCTAGTAGTTTATCTTGATTATGCCATGCTAAGCATCTGATCTAAAATCTAGTACCACTTTACACCAGCTTGGCCTTGACTCTCAGCAGCTCCTAGATTTGATTCGTTAACCCTTGAAAGCAGCATATAGCTTTTGAATATGAAATTGTATTTATAAAGAAACAGCCTTTGTTTTATATATTCTAAGGTTTTTTTATTTTTGGAAAGTTAAGCTTAAAATAAGGAATGTTGCTTTTAAGCAACACCTAGCCTACATTTACAAAATGATCATTGATAGCTTAAATTTTGTCACAATGTTTTTGGACTAATGCTTATTTTGGAAACGTCTCTCTGATTGACCACTCTATCTGACATAAATGCATTTCTCCTATTTTTCATTTTATGGGATCAGTAAAACAGTTTTTTCTTTTTATGTGTTCTAGCGACTCTTTCATAGATCAGCTTCAGGATCTTTAGAATATTGCCAGTGTGTGCTAAGAGTGACTTATTCACTCTGGTTTAATTTTCCCAATTCATTTTTTTTTTTTTTACCAGATCCTTGGGTAAAACATTCAGTTGATTGTATTTTATAAAGATCATGTGCTCATGTTATGTTTAACATAAGTCGTTTTAATTCAAGCAGCCTTGATGAAAATTATCATGATGTGCTGAAGTCTAAAACTTTCTCAGCATAGCCCCTTTTTAAATGTTGAACACCTGCATATTCTTTAGAAATCTCTGCATGTCTCTGCACAAAAGACAGTGTGTGCATCACTGCCTGCAAGTCAACCATTATTAACTTTTACTGGCTGCGATACAGATACGGCTTTCACAAGGACAGAATTCTTGGGAATCTATTTAGCTTTTTGTCACTCAGTCTTGCCCATTTAGGCAAACAGCCAAGCCCCTGTTTCAACATGTGTGATTTTAAGAAAGCCAGGAAACACAATCTGCTCTTTGTCAGCTCTAAATTTTTTGGTACAATAGTTATGACTTCACTTTCTTCAATAATTTGTCCTTGATCTGTCATGTTAATCATTCTACACATCAAAAACTGGAACCACTTTAGACCTTGACTTTTGGTAACTGATTTGCTCTGTTAATCCTGAAAGAAAAAGATAAAACTTTTAAATATGGATGATGTATAAAAACATTAAAGCAATTCAAGGGGACCCATTATGCGTCCTTGAAACAATTTAGGATAGATTTATTGGTTAAGCATAACACATTGATTGCATCAGCAGTTCATTTTTAATGTTTAACTGCTGTACTCTTAAATTAATAGATTCATATTACCTAATTTTAAGTTGAAAGTGACAACAAACATGTTGACTTTAGATAGCTGTGAATAAAGTTTATAGTAATATATATATGTGTACTTAAAGCCTTAGTGAGCTTAGTTTATCTTTTTAAATATGCCAAAGAAAAATAGAAACCAGGAAAATTTGGATAAACTGTGATTTGAAATTCCTTCACATTTTTTAAATCTATTTTGTTAAATAAAGAACTTTATAATGAAAAAAAAAACAGTTCTTATATTTTTCATATCAAAGGTAAAGGTAATTTTATTTATATAGCACATTTTCAGCAACAACGCAAATCAAAGTGCTTATAAAGCACACATACTCCAAATTTCTGTAGGTTAGCACAGCTTCTGGCACGCAATAAACTACGTAGCATTCTCCTTGATATTATTTAATAAACAGAAAGTTGAATTTTACAGATTTATTATATAACTATATACATATGTTGTAGGAAGATCAAGTGATTGTGCTTATTTTGTCTCTCTGGCGATGTCTTTACCCAACATTGCTTTATATCCTAGCAGATTTAATTCACAGAGAATTAAATCATCCGATTTTTATTTTTGGATTTCCCAATTTTATTGGACCCGCCTAAAGTTCTTTAATTCTCCACTAGATGTCCTCAATTGTTCACCTGCTCCTTTTTTTTTTTTCTTTTTCGTTCTCATCTGGCGAATATTTCTAGGAAAGGAAACAAATTTAATCTAATCTGACAAACAAAAATCAGGGGGAAACCTAATCAGCTTCTAATCTCAGCAAATATAACTATTGCTCTCAAGAACTCTAATTTTAAAGCCATCATTTAGTGTGGCTTTGTTATAGAACACCTTATGTAATATGATTTTTTGGACCTGGCTGCAGCTCTTCAACTGTCCACCAGATGTCCTCATCTAACCAACCTGCTCTTGTGTCTTTCACATCCGCTGCTTTTTGCAGGACATTTCCAATGAAGGAAATAATTCAAAGGCCTAATCCTATATGACAGTAAACAAATGGAAAGAAGACGGAAACCTTATCAACTACTAATCTAAGCTAACAGGTTTTTCGCTGACAAGATCGCTGTGATTTCAAAACCAGACTTGTCATTAAATAGGATTAAATATGCAGTTCTTCAATTGTCCACTAGATGTCTTTATTTCATCGCTCTGCATCCACATCCGCTGTTTTAAGGACATTTTCAATTTTAACTAGCTGGTTTGGGTGAGTCTCTCCTTCATCCATGTCATAAAATTATGTAAACATTAAAACAGAAAAGCCCAAGTTGATGTTTAAAATGCGACACAGTCATAATAATAGTAAGAAAAAATATCTATACCCCAAAACTAGTCTAACGTGTTCCTCACTGAAATGTCAATTTCTGACAAATTACTTGAAAAAGAATTTGTTCAGCTCTTCTGTTTTATGTGGTCCTCTATTTTCTCTTCTCACAAAGTGGCGTAATAATGCCCCATCAATACCCCCCTCTGCGAGCAGAGAAATACTGGAAGTGGAAACTAATCTGGATTTATCCAGATTTTCCTCTCGTAGAAAAACCGGTGGCTGCTGTAATCGGTCCTGCAGCATCTCACCCGCCGACCCACACTTTGGTTCAACTTTTTATTTAATACATACAAGCTAGTACGCATGACGGTCTTAAATGACCATTAATGTTTAGCGTTAGCTCACAGATCTGGATGACTGATCGCTTTCTTGTATCCTGTGCTGCCGTGAAGCGACTTGATCAAGAAACCGGTAAGTATTTTGAAGACGAAAATAAAAAAATACTTTGATGCATGCTGGCTTCACCATATTATCAAAAAGTCCCCAGGACTCTTTGTTTTGGTATTTACACCTGTCTTCATTTGAACAAAAATATCTATCAGGACTTCTGAAAAGGTCTCCTTTTTCCTTGACCAAATATCTTTTTTTCATTTCCAGGGGAGAAAAACTTGTAATCTTTTTTACTCAACTATTAGAATATCATGTTAAACCTATAAATAAACAACAAAAAAGAATATTTACTCTACAAATTTAAGGAATAGAACGGTAGTAATCTAAAGAATAAGTAATTGATGTTTCATTTTGTTTTTTGCATGATTTCCAGCTTCAGTGGAATAGCTCTGATTTTTGAGTTGCTTACGGGATGTGACAGTTACAGCTTATGTCTTGAATACATCAGCATGTTGTGGTTCTCCAGATAAAAGTCATACCTTGCAAATTTCCCCCAAAACTCCTGAACAAGATTTCCTACTTTCTCATGTCTTGTCAAATGTCTTGTTGCTTCTGCAACAGTTTCTCCTACAACTCAACTTTCCTTAAATATGCTCAGATCCTGGACTCTGTCAATAAGTGGCTTCTTTACCTGTGATATTTTCTGGATTCATCATAACATAGCTGTAACATAAAATGCCATTTCTGTATAAAAAATAACTTCTTCTGCGAGTCTTTTAGAATATGTCTCCAACAACCTGATACATTTAAAAACTGAACTGGCTTTATAGAGTTGTTACTCTGCAGAAAGCCCAGTCTCACCTCTTTGGGAGTATCCAGCAGTTTTCCTTCCCAGAATACCTCAGTATTTAGCTCTAGGTGCTTTTCTGTCTCTTTTATTCTTTTATTTCAGAAGCCTACAGGCTTAAAATACTCCTTTTACTTGCTTCTCTTTATTTTCTGTAAGCATTCAGTATACATTTTAGGGGAGTAAATGTGTAGCTACAAGTATTTCATGGCATTTACAAAAACTTGCTCGTATATTCTACTTCTTATTTATTTTGTGCTGCTGACTTAAATATTGTTTCTTTCAGATGAAAACAACCAGCTGAAGGGTTGCTCGAACAAGTGAAGCTTTAAAAACAGTAGCTGCTGAAGATGGGTCGGAAGCTGGATCTGATGGGCCTTACAGACAACGAGGCGGAGCATGTGCTGCAGGTGGTGCAAAGAGATATGAGGCTGCGCAAAAAGGAGGAGGAACGACTCAGGTCAGTCCTCCTCTCAGTATTGATTGTATCTGAAGGTGGTTGAGTGGCAAGTTTATGTTTCTGCGCTCATTAGTAGGTTTTCACTTTTGAACCAGCCTAAGATCAATAAAGTTATTTATGTAATGATATTCAGTCCAACACAACAGAGCGTGTTAGTGTCATGTTAAACTTAAATATTCTCAGGTTTTTTTCTTACATTTTAATTGAATATTTTTAGTTTGTGGTCAAGGAGAGAGGTATGCGGCCTGTAAGTTGGAAGTTTATGCTGCATTCAGTTTGTCTTGAAAGTCAAAACTCGGATCTGGGCCAAAACACTGGGATTTGCAGACACATAATTTTTCACAGAAAAAACCATCAGTGACATCTAATGATCGCTCAGAGGTTTAATACCTCTGCATTTGCCAATCAGATATTAGCTTATATAGTACTATAATGACACTATTTGCAATATAAGCCAAAATAATTTATAATCTCCACTGTATGAGTTTGAATAGGACAGATTCATGTGTTTTGGAACAATAAGGCATTTAAAAGTTTTACCACAGAACCTTTAGAGCACTGGCTTGCAGATAAATATTTTATTCCTGATCTTTGTCAATGTTTTATACACGTAGTGTTCTTACTGGTTTTTTAAATGTGGACTTCAAAACTGACTGGACATTCTAATTTTGGTGTTTAATTTGATTTTTCCAACCATAAAGAAAGTTATTGTCAATTGTACAAATGATGTTATAGTATAATTCACTTATAAAGATGCCAAAAAGAAATACTAGTTGTTAATGCTGATTTGTGGTGTCATGAATCTTTCATCAGCTTTTTCTTTATTACCTAAACAACTCAAATATTTTCTTACATTCAGAGAAAATTTGAACTTGCAGCTACTGAATAAAGGGAAAACATATTAAACATAAGTTTGAGCTGCAGATCAGTTTGCATTCAAAGCCTTTTAGACTTTGGTGGAGCTTTCCTTTGCTTTGTCTTTGTTCCAGGCTCTGTTCTAAAAGCAGGGACAGGAAGTGAAAGACCTTCCTGTTGTATCCAGAGCCGTTTCCTCAAAGTAACCATTGAGACAAAAAAACAAAATTTTACTCACAAAATTCAGCTGCATTTTGCAGGGATTAATCATAGTTTTTACCGTGGTGGAAAAAAAGTTTGTTCTATGAAACAAAGCATAGACTTTGACAATAATACAAACATTCTTGTTACTGTTACATGTAGTTTATTTTGATAACACAACATAATGTACATTGTGCTCAAAAAGGTAGCCCAATTAAAAGCCAGTGGAAAAATAAGATAAGCCTAATGGTTGTTATTTCCGTCACATTTCAACAGCAAAAGGCCTTCAACGGACTTTTTCCTTTTTAGCTTTAAAAAATGATTGTTTGCTTTCTATCTATCTATTCATATTTTGCCTTCTCACTGAAAAGTCGTTTAATCCCAACTTTCTCCTCAGGGTAAAGCTCATTGATAGAAAATAGGAAAACACAGCTTTGATGCTACATTGTTTTTGATATAAATGAATTATCACCACAGACAGTTTTGGAGCGAGCACAGTTGCTCGACTCTGCCCCCTGTTGCTTATAAGCGGCAAAGCAGGGGACTTTTTTCATGACAGAGCATTTAAAACCATAAAACTCTTGTTCTCAGTAAGCAAACCTATAACATTTTTAAACTCAGACTCACTTTTTCTCTGAGTGTTCTATGAGTGTTCACTCATAAAAACAGATTTGTTAAATGACTACTATGGTTAGGATATATCATGTCTTTTCTTGCCTGTTTTCCTACATCCTATACGTTTGAAAATCTGTTTGATGTTAACGTGTGAAAACAGAGCTTTCCAGGCTGTTCCGTATATGATTTACCATTCAGATGTGTGATTGTCGCTGCTTTCTGTAATGCGATTTCCTTCATTGCTCCCCGTGCTTGTTACTTCTCTGTCTCGCTGCAAATATCTCCGTCTTCCTTGCCTGAGTGTGCCTGAGAGCGTGATGTCTGAGGGTTATTTTTATCAAGTATTAGGCTTCAGTAATGGCCTGCTGCAACCGTTCCTGTGAGAGCCAGGCATCTGAGGACACCATTAAAATTTTATAGTGTTATGGAGGTTATAAGTTTATACTACAGGAATTTCTTTTCTTGATCATAAGTGGGTTGCATTGCTTTGTAAAAATGCTTGATCCCTGATTTCAGTAATTGTGGATAAGAATGATGAACACATAGTAACAAAGAACAGAAAGTCCTCCTTAACTGTTTTATCTGTTTTCTCTTAAGCTCCAGAAAAAACCATTTCTTTTAAAAACAAGAAATAGATAGATTTTTCAAAAATTGTTAAGTTTAACGAGTTTAAATTAAAAAAGCTAGCTATAATCAACACGTCGACTTGTTGTTTTTTTATTCTACCCTCATCTTGTCAAGAGTTCATCAGTATTCGGCTGTAATCAACTGTATATGATTCAGTCATGGTCGGTGCTCCTGCTGTTCTAATTTCTTTGACACCCTTCCCTCTGGTGCGACTTGCACCAGTTCGTCGCTGTCTGCAGTTATCTCTCATGCTCATCTTGTTAATTATTCCATGAGCTCAAAGTCTCAGTTGGATACCTTTGCTGTTTGAACATTGTTGTTTAATATTTCTACTTCTTTGCTGGAATAAATAACTGTCGAAATCATATACCGAATGCATATGTATTTTTCTTTCACATTGCAAATCTTTGGAACTTGATCACAGAAAGTGCACATAGTGCACATAGTTTATATACTCAAAGTAAATAAAATGTTAAATAGTTTTTAAGTTAAGAAAAGGGGGCTGAATATTTACGTCACACTTTCTATGCTTTTATTGGTAAAAAGAAGAAAAAATGTGTATCCATTCCTTTTTACTTCAGAGCTCTGTGCTTATTTTTGTTGTTCTAGCCAATAAACACATTAAAGTATTCGTATTTAATACAACCACACCACTTACAGAATATGTAGACATTAATAAAAATATTTTTGAAATATTCCCCATCTGCTGTTTATGTAATTGCGTTGTGAGAGTGAATGCTAAATGTTTGTAGTCTGGCATCTATGAGGCTTTTGTACAGAAACAACATTTCATCTTAGCATACTCTTTAAAATTCACATACAGCTTTTAAAAATGATGAGTAATGAGCTGGTCGAAAACTCAAATAGTTATCCTTATTTTCTTTTTCATTAGCATGTGACTCACACTAAAAGCTGACTTAATCGTCACTTATGTAAAGAAAAAACTCATACTGTTTACCGAACAGACTGGCATTTATTTGGTCTGTTTCATTTCAGTTGTTCTAAAACTGAGGGTCAATTTGGGGTTAAGTGTATAATCACTCCATTAGTGTCTTATCCACCAAAACAAACTCATCCTGCACTTACACAACCAAACGTCTATGTACCCAACTATAGAGCTTTTTTCCTCTCTCTTTCTGCCTCTAACCATCCTCTCTCTCTGCCTCTCCTCCATCCCCTCCTCCCCACAGTGAACTGAAGCAGGAGCTGGACGAGGAGGGCAGTCGCTGCCTCTTGTTGTCGCGGCAAGCTTGCTTCAACCAGCGCTGCTGCATCCGCTGCTGCTCCCCCTTCACCTTCCTTCTCAACCCCAAGCGCCAGTGCCGCGATTGCAACTACAACGTCTGCAAGGCCTGCCGGGTCTACAGCAAGAGGGACAAAGCCTGGCTCTGCTCCGCCTGCCAAAAGAGCAGGTAAGGTCAATGTGTGTGTGTTACACAAGGAGGTTGAATTAGATATGAGTTCCTGAAAGTGATGTCAAAAGTTATCAGGGATGATTTAGATCTAAAATTATGTATGTCAACAAAATTTCCAAAAGGGTTGCATGTAAAGACAAACTGAACGCAAACACAGGATAAAGTTGTTACCCAATAATCTCAAGATTCAGACTTTCCCTTTTTTTTTTAAATATGGTAACGAAATGTTTAGCATACAATGTCTGGTGATTGTTCTGTGGTTTTTGTGGTTGCAATAAATGTCAGGAATAGTAACAACAGGACAGAGTAGCCATAAAATATACTCAGGTAAGAGTACACTCCTTCAATATGTCTTTAATCACATTAAAACACATTAGAAGTATTTGGTAAAAAGGATGCTCAAGAATTGAGTAATTGTTTGATAATAACATCTGATTTAATTTGCAAAAAAATGTGATCAAAAAGTCAAGAACATAAAATTTAAAAGGTATTTTAAAGAATAAAATAAAAAAAAAAAATCTGTAAAATGAAATAATATCACTACAAAATAACAAATTTAGGTAGAATAAACAAACAATTCTTTTAGGTAAATTAGTACTTTCAGTAAGTAATGCATCTCTTACAACAATGCAAAGTATTTCCAGTGATGAGATATACTATTTACTGAATTATCACTTGATGTCCAAATGGCTGATCAGATAGAAATTAACAATGAAGCGTGTGTAGCTACATGCTTCTCAATTCAAGATTTCTTAATTTTGTTTGTATATATGCGAATTGATTGTCCTTTTTTGGATAAAAAGTCTGATAAAGAAAAGTATATGACTTGCAGCTGTTGAACATTAAATTGTTGTTTGTCTTTAAGGTTGCTGAAGACACAGTCACTCGAATGGTTCTACACAAATGTGAAGAAACGCTTCAAAAGGTTTGGCAGTGCAAAAGTATTGAAGACCCTCTATAGGAAACACCTGGCCGAGCACAGCGCTCTTTCAGAGCTTACTGGTAAGTTTATTCACTGAATAGAAACCTTTTCACTTATTTTCTGCAGATTCTAAATTATCTATAAGCTTTACTCTCAGGAGAATTAGACCTTGTATTATCACCTATGGGAGCTTACATAGCTTTGAATTTGCTTTATATGCAGTAAAGAAAAATAGAAATCAGGATTAAAATCTTTGCTTTCAGCTCTTTTAATTCATGTAGAGCATTTTGCCTGTAATCTGACTTCAAAATGGTCAGAATTTGGTCCAAATGGTTCAAATTAAGGCACATTAACAGATCACACATGGAATTTACTTCTTTCCTATCCTCCAAATGTTACAAAAAATAATTTCTGTTAGAAGTTTCAGCTATATTTGGATTTTACTGCATGTCAGTCTTTTCATTTATTTCATTTCTTCTCTAAAAATTTTACATTGCTCTGATTTATTTCTAATGCAGCGCTATCTACAGGCTGCTTGAAGAACTACACGTTAAGTTTTAAGTTTTGTTTGCAGCTTACAAACAAAAATTATATACCATTGTTGACTTTGTGTGTAAGGGAAGAAGACGCAGTGTTTCAGTAACTAAGGTGTTTAAGATCTGGTGAAAGAAAGAAAACATTCTAACTTTGGAAATGTTGACAATCTTTAAATTCTAAATTTAGGTTAAGGATCGTCTTCTGTGGCGATTAGATGGTAACTGCTGTTTTAGCAATCGTTATTTGCTTCTGATTTGTGCATCTCAGCAGAATGGAGTAACTTATTTGGGTAACAAATAAAATGCTAATAAAATCTTGAAATGAACATTAAATAGGTTGTATTAATTTTATACCAGGCTAAAAGTGATCAAATATGCAGCATATTTCAAACAATCAAGAACAGAATATTAGATGTTGAAAAGCTGAGTGAGTGAAGAGTCATAAAACATATTTCTTATGGAAATGTGAAGGTCATTTAAATTGTATGTAGGAGCCATTGGAAAAAAATAAAATAAAATAAAAGATTAGACTGTCCAGTTATTTCTACTTTACTTGCTTCCAATGCATACAGTTTTTTTTTATTCCTCAACTTTTAATGCCATCTAAAAAGCATTATCTTTTTACTTGCTGGGTGTTTTTGCCTATTTTGTCCCATCAGTGACGGTGATGAAAAGGGGCTTTGGTTTCTTATGTAATGAAAGAAATTCAGTCAACCTCCAGGGAAATGTTTTCAGTCAAAGCCAGCCATGGCTGATTGAGGAGCTTTGCAGGAGGCAGCCATGCTGAAAAGAAATGTATTATACTGTACACTGTTTCCTCTAACGGCATCTGTTCCAGTGTGTAGCTCTAGTCAGGAGCAAAGCCGTAGCACATCTCAGCTCCATTAGGCCCCCAGTCTCTGATCTGATTGAATTGGCAGAGGAATTTAGAGCATTATGCGTGTGTTTGTGGAGGAGAGGTCGCTGGCAGCACATGATGCAGAGCTGTGGATCCTGTGGGAGGATGACCGATGTGGGCTGACATCACGCCACCCCTCCTCTGCCGTTTGCAGCTCATGCTCTGTAACACACGGGGTCATGCATTTTCATTTGTTTATTACTGACCTCTGCTGAAAACAGTTTCCTCCCCTGTAAAACCTGAGCAGCATATTATGACTCAGAAAGACGTAGATTGCTGCTCCCGGTGCTTTGCATAAGAACAATCGGAGCCGGATGAACGGCATCAGCAATGGTCAAGTTGACATTTAGAAACTGAGCAATCCTGAGTCTTGTGTAACATTTGTAACAATGACATGTTTCTCCAGAAAACTAAACTCACTGAATCAGGGCTGCCTACATACATCTCCCTCTGAAAACTGAAGCAAAGCAGCCTGGCAAATACAGCAAGCACTGTAAGAAAATGCAATTTACATGTCATTACATGTAGCACTATTTATTACCATTTTATCAGTACTATAGATTTAATTTGACTTAAGTTAAACAGCATGTTCCCACAAAATAAAATCCTGTATCATTTATTTGTTTCGAAGGAAATGTAACTTTTAGGAAACTTTTTATTTTTCAAAAATATTAGCCCAACAATAAGCTTTCCCTGTACATATACATTCACGTTATTAGTGAGATTATGCTACTGCAACAAAAGTTACATTTAGTTTAAGCCTTTTTAATAAATCTTCACTAGGGCCACAGTACATGTGGCTGGCATATTAAAAACAGAACCTGAAAAAAACAGACCCTGGTTGCATAAACTGGTTTTGGGGTTGCAGTCACTTCCAGCTGCTGCTTTGCTCATAAGTCTGCTGTATCTCTGTGTACTGGGACCAAATGAGGTCAGAATCTTTAAATTATACAACTTAATAAACAAAAACCTGCTTGCACAACTAAAATACAAACATAAATCCTTCGCTTTACTTGATTCCATAGAAGAGAGATTATGGAGCAGGAAGTAGGAACTATGGTTAAGATCTTGCAATTTTCACAAAACAGTCAAACTTAACATTACTTTGTTGGATTTGCCCTTTTAAAACGATTGGAAGGGACTCTGTCCGCCACGCTGTATTTTCAGACAGGAGTCTGCTGCAGGCAGCTCAAGTCTTCCCGTAATACCTCACACGAGGCCCGTCTAATGCACTTATGTAACCACAAACGGTTGCATTGTAGCAGGAATATTTGCATGACGTGAAAAAGAGCTCAGAAAAGGAAATACGAAATTGTGAATTAACTCTGTTATCAAATAATTCTCTGCTACAGCCATTTACAGTTCAAGTTCCAGTGATTTTCCTTATTATATTATTTGTTGTTTTGTATTTAAAGTTTGTGTAGACATAAGAAACTTGCCTGTAATTTTAAAGTAAAACATTAAAGCAGAAAAGTCAAGGCAGCTAAATTTTTTTTTTTTACCTCACTTTGTCACATTACAACTCTAAACATCATATTTCATTGAGATTGCGTGTCACAGTGGTAATAACATGATAATACAATCACATGTTTTAAATTTTTTTGCAAATCATTCTTCACTATATTAACATGAAAATTGATTGGCTTTTCGTTTGGGGTTTGTTTTTACCAGCTTTATTGAAACAGACATGTTTGTCCGTTTCTCTTTTCCAGTTCCATCAGATTGGGTGAACAGTAACCTAGAACATCAGTTTTCATGTCTTACCAACAATTTTGGAACTGGTTTGTTCTGGGTGATGTATTGCGTTAGCTTTCAAACACACTGTGAGTTTGTGTGGATATCAGTTAAATTGTGGTCTCATCTGAACGTTTTCTACATGACTCCTTCTGACTTTGTTTCAATAGTGACTTTCTTCTTACGTTAAAATTGTCCATAAATACGGAGAAGTTTGTGGCAAAATGTAAAAATGCAATGAACAAATCATACAGTCAGTGATAAAAAAATGTAACCTGGGATACACACGTTCAGACACATGTGGACAAACATGTTATTATGACCTGTGATATGTCATGCTATCTGAATGACATGAATTAAAACCAGGATTTATCCATTTTTATGTCTTTAATCCTTAATCTTATTTAAAGGTTTAGTGTGATGTGATTTCAGGTTGATGTCTGTCAACATCTGTGTGTGTCTGCAGACGGCAGCGCCTGTGATGAGAGCGTCTGCAATGAGGACAGTGTCTGTGGGAGCGACTCAACTTTCTACAGGCAAACTGAAGGTGCTAAGATAATGTGATAAATCTCGACTCATGCTTGTTGATAGCATAGGGCTGATTTTAAAAATAATTGGCTAAAGCTAGGCAGTTGATTTTCATTTACAGCTGCATTCGTGAAGAAAATGGCATGGTTTGACAAGACACAGGGCATTTCTATCATGTTTATCATGTTCTATTGAGAAAGAAGATGGACTAAAAAGTTTCTGTTTGACTCAATGAGAAAGTCTCATCTATCAAGATTTCCTTTAATAGCAACAGAAAAATCAGAATGACATAGACAGATGTTTGATTAGCTTTCTTGCCACTTCCAGTTGTTCAATGTGTTATAGTTGGTGTCAAAAATCAGAAAATTAGCTTTTATAGTTATCAGCAGTTTGTATATTTCAAAGAATAAATCACTACAGTCAGAATAACTAACTTTATTAGCTAAGGTAGACTTCATCTTACACCGAAAGGAATACAAGTTTGAACAATTGAGCATTTAATTAAGAAGCATTATATCTGATGTTTAGTCTAACAGTTTATAGCAGAGTTATGTTTCTTTTGGTGCAACATTGTTGTGGGGAGTATTACTTAAGAACTTCAAGTTTTGGAAAGGCTTTCTTTTTTATTACAGCAAGGAAATAACACAGGAATGAAATGGTTCTGATGCTTTGTCTTAGAATCTGAGCAGCACCACAAACAGATGTGTTGCTCTGTATATTCTTCTGCCTTGTCCTCACTTTCCCCCACTCTGCCAGTTCACTGCACTAACAGGAAGAGTGCCTGCAAACATAAATGAGAAGTTGTCGTTACGTGATGGCTATGCCTCTGTTTTCACAGCCGCAGGAAGTGAATATGAAGTTGACATGCACTGGACACGCACATATGTAACAGAGATATAAGCTGTTGACGGCTTTTGTTTCATTCATTTTTGAAGGCTCTTGCTTCTGTATTTGTGTTCAGAGCACAGCGTGGCAGAGACGCTCAGTGTGGCCCTGCGGGTTGCAGAGGAGGCCATAGACGAAGCCATTTCTAAGGCTGAGTTTGACACCTCGACTCAGGTTATTCACATTTTCTCCTAAATCATCTGTTTAGGATAGAGTCTTAAAAAAAGTCCTAAATATTTAGTGTAATTGTATTACGTTAAATATTTAGGAATGTTTTTTATGATGCCTGTATTTTCAAAAATATCACAATGTAATGCACATCAGTGTCATTGGCGGTCTTTCCGTAGTGTCATAATTTAATCTGATATTGTATCTGCTTGCTGTTGGAGTTGGTTTGGATCAGATTAACTGAAACAATCAGGATTTAGACTCTGCTAAATGGCAGCCTAAAACCACAGTACTAACAGTATTTGAATTTGTGCCATGAGAGTTGCTTTTACTTCATTTTAGAAGACTACTCTTAACAAGGCATTCAAAATGACACAGTACCTTTCAAAAGTATCCATCCTCTGTAAAAGCTTTCAGATTTGGTCAGAATTCAACCACAAATTTTGAGGTGTGTTATTGGGATTTTATGTGATAAGAACGGTCAAAGAAAGTTTAGTGCAGTTTTTGAACCTAAAAGTCATTTTAATGACTCTTTGACGAAAAACAGAATGCAGGAGCTGAATGTGTCAGACTGACGCCTATTGACTAGATAACAACTCACACTGGTCATCGTAGAATGTTTTAAAAATATTTCAACATTTAATCTTCTTATAAATACTTAATGTATTACATTGTTCAGACTATCTCTAGGTTTAATCCTTAAGTGCGTCTCTTGTTAAGCCTCTCTCATCTAATCTGTGTTGGAATCCCAAAGCTTCTGAGTTCAGCACAGAAAATATGTTCAGCTTATAAATTTAGGGAAGTAACCAGCTTGTTATGCTAATGTTGGGCTCTAAAGCTTTCGTTATGATGTCTGTGTTTTTTCAGGAGAGCCAGAATGAAGCACTTTATTTACGGGAGCACAGAGGAGAGCTCGTCGAGGAACTGGCCCAAACCATTGTGCAAAAAGTAAAAGGAGCTTGAATCAGATGGTTTATAGCATCTAAAAAAGTTTATTTATCCTCTGTCTAGTAAGCTTATGAAAACTTAAATAAAAAGCAGCACAGAAAGGTAAAATTTTTACCCCGTTAACATGATGAAAATGCACAACTCATTTGCTGTTCCTTCTGCAGTCAGAGCTGTTTGCTAACAGCTAATCTTGTTTTCTTTGTGTGTAAGATCATTAGCAGGAAAAATGCTTTGGCTGAGATGAGGGCAGAATATGCCCATGGCTGGGTTTCTGAACACAACACTGACCCTCATCATCGTCATTCTGCCTGCGATCAGCCCTCTGGATCCCTGAAACAACAAGAAAACCTCTGGGTAAAGAACTTGTGTTGTAGAAATTAATCTAACACTATTCTTTAGTTTATTTCTAAACCAGTTATATATTGTTAGTTATCTTAAGGGCCTGAAATGCAGGATGTGCATAGCAGTCATAGGTACCTACACAGTGCAGCTACTGTTTCTCTGTTGTTAAAGTGGGGAAGAAAACTCATGATACTTATAAAGTCTTGGTTGATCTGTGTTTTACTTTTTTTTTCCAACTAAACAGATGCAAAAAAAAAAAGAAAAGTTATTTTAACCCAACTCTAAACTTGTTAAATTGATAAATTAAGTGTCTGTTCCAACAAGGGTAGTCAGATTAAACAGACCCTTAATAAAAACTAACCGTTAAACAGTTTTGAAAAATAATTTTCATTAAGCTTTGCTTTTAGTCAGATACAATATCCTGATCTTAACTGTCGTATTTTATTAGTTGTAAGGAGAAGAATCATCAAACTTAACAGAAATAAGGGATGGAAAACATCTGTCTTTGTGTAAATAATATGTACACATAATGTGCTTCACTTAGTAAATTGAGTTACTGAAATAAATAATAATCAAATTTATTGTATATGATTTTAGTTTCTTCGCCAACTAAGTCACAAATATCAAAATGGACATATCTGGGTTTATGATTATCCATATTTTCTAAGTGGCAGGGTGTCGGTTTACTAACTAAAAAAAAAAATATTTATATGTTTCTACAATTATCCCTTGTGAGTTTGTTTACTCACACTAACCGCTGCTGGTGAAATAAGCTCCTCTAAATTAACAAGATTCAACAAAAGAAAAAGACAAATAAACAGAATTGTGTTTTTCGGTGTCGTCTGTCTCTTCTCAGAGATCATATTCAGCCTTCACGCTGTTGGATAACGACCAACCAGCTCTGAAACCAGACGTCCCCAAGGCCTTAAAGAAAGACGGCGGTGCGTCGGCCATGACAGCATGGAAGAGTGTGGATCGACTTGACAACTCTGGTAAGAGGCGACTTACACAAGCAAACAGCGTTGAAATGTGGCAACAGTTCTTTTTTGACCCTATTGAGGATATCAAACTTTTAAAAGATTAAAATAATAATGTAATGTTTAGTGTAAATACTTATCAGGTCTAAAACTAATGAAAAGGAAAACAGATTTTATGTTTCCAGACTTTATTCTGTATATTGTTGTTTAAAAGTTCCATCCATCCATCCATCCATCCATCCATCCACCCATCCATCCATCCATCCACCCACCCACCCACCCACCCACCCACCCATCCATCCATCCATCCATCCATCCATCCATCCATCCATCCATCCATC
>CAEGAE010081390.1:0-50822 GCA_903067095.1 Girardinus metallicus | reverse complement strand
ATGTGAGGGTGCAGCAGTGTGCATGTGAGCAGATAAAAGAGACAGAGGAAAGACACACAATCGTATATTCATAACAAAAGTTGTGGTAATTTCATTAGTTTTAGTTAACTATAACCTAGCATAGCACCCCCCGCAAAAACACAAAATCATACCAAGCATTTTGGTCTATTTTCTAGTGCAAATTTCTCTGAAGACTTAAAATAAGACAAAACTAAGTTACAAGTAACTTTTTTGCAAATTAAAGGAGCTTTTTCTAACGTCAATCATTCTTTAATGCAGTATAAATAAAAAGTACTAGTTACATTGGCAGATATTTCCACATAAAACGTGGGAAATATCGTATAAGTGAAATAATCTTAAAGTGGAACTATTACTTATGTTAAAGAATTTAAGCATAGTCATAATCTTATGACTAAATGGTGTATACCTAGTATTTTTTTTAACAATTTCCAAAATAATCAAATCACAGACTGTCTTAAACCTTCGTTGCTCCTGCCACAGATACATCCCCGTGTTGCTTTTCTCTTCATTTTACGTCATTATTTCTCCAAACTGCCTTCCTCCTCCTCCTCCGCTCCTGTTCATCCTGTGATGAAGGACACAGTACAGATACAGACTGAAGAGAATAATTAATGCCTGTTTGACAGCACGGTGAGAAACGACAGCTTTGGTTGCACTGTCCGCAGTCCTGCTGGGTGAACAAGCCAAACAAGGACACTGCAGACACAGCCGGGGCAGAAATCTGCAGCGCTGGACGTTTTGTCTCTTGACATTTTGACCACCGGTGGGAGGCGTCCCCCAGCTGTCATGATATAGTGGATTCTGGTTTTCTCTGGTCTCTCAAAGGTCAGTTTTGTCAAAGCAGCTCAATAATTCACTAACTTTTTCTAAACGGGTAGTGACAGTTCTAGCCAGTGTGCAGCACGGTTTTACCCCGGAAGTTTGTTAGAATGGAGACGACTGACCCTCCTGCATCAGCAGAAACCATTAGCGCAGCAGTTCTGGTTGGACGTTCAGGTCAAGCCGTTTGAATCTTGAACTGGAGTCTTTCTGCATGAAGCTGGCATGTTCTCCCTGTGCATCATTTTTTAGATTTGAGAAAAGTACATCTTTTGTAAGTTTTTTTTCTTTAAACTGCTGTTCTTGTACTCTAACTACAGGAAGCAATTATTCAGCCAATCACTTTTTTCAGTTTTAAAATAAACCTGTCTTCCAAACTTTTATGGCTTTGATAGTAAATAACACATTGTATTAGCTTTAAAATCGGTGTCAGCTAATGTCAAACATTTTTTAACACATCAGTATCAGTCTGATAAGTAAACATTTGCAGATATTAATACCAGATATTTATTTATTTATACAGCTCTGGAAAAAATTAAGAGACTACTTAAAGTTACCAGTTTCTCTGATTTGACTTTTTATAGTTATGTCTGAGTAAAATGAACATTGTTCTTTTATTCTGTGAACTACTGACATGTCTCTGAAATTCCAAGCAAAGATTTTGTATTTATTTATTTACAGAAAATGAGAAATGCTCAAAATAACAAAAAAGCTGCAGTGCTTTCAGACCTCAAATAATGCAAAGAAAACAAGTTGATATTGATTTAGAAACAACAATACTAATGTTTGAACTCAGGAAGAAATCAGAAATTAATATTTGGTGGAAGAAACAGGAGGTTTTCAGTGGAGCTCAGTGTAGTGATCTCTTAGTATTTTATACATATATATATCCACTCTCAGCCTTCTCTCTCCTACATTTAGTGAATCCCATCCACACCTTTAAAATCTTCCCCTGAGACGCAGCAGCATACCTTCTGGTCAGCAAAACCAGCCAATGAATAATTCATCCAGGCACACAGCCATGGGGCAGCGGGGGTCAGGGGGGGCTCTGATCAGCCCCCTCCACTGTTTTACTTGACAGCACTTTATTTTGCTCTGACTTAATAAGTCTTCTTCTTCATAACCTCTTTGTCAACCTCTTAGTCCTTTAGGTGCTTCAGGTTTTTGCTTCTAATTAGAGAAGCTAATAAACGTAGCGCCCTAGTGTTATATGAGCTGCCAGTTGCAGTAACTAATAGTAGATGTGGCTCCTGCTCCGGCCTCGGCACTATGCTGCGGTTTTAATGGGTTTTGGTTTAGTGTTGATTGATTTCATGTTGAGAACGGATGAACCGTGAGAAGATTCCAGGTCTGCTATGAATCTGAAAGATGTCTTAGGCATTCTTTCAATTTTTTGTTTCTTATGTCAAGGGAATGATTCACACTGACCTGAAATGTTTGTACTATCCTGGAAGTTAGGGGGTGATAAACTGGCCTCTGTAGTGGCTTCCTAGCGGGGGAGCGTGCAGCTGAATGGCCCCTCCAGCCAGCAGGTGCCGGTTCTTTTTGCAAGGGAAGAATAATTAATCAGCAGAGAGGAGAGGGCAGGAAGTGGGAAGAGAGGAGATGAAAGAGGCTTCAGTTCAAAGAGAGCAGCCAGTGATTACCCCGGCCCTTACTGGACCCGCAGCAGCCTGAGAGGAATCCGGCTTTATGAGCGCAGACTTTGTCACTTTAAGAATCCGACGACTTTAGCGATTGCTTTTATCAACAGCAGAATATGAGAAATGATTGATACTGTGTGGTGATTATTTTAGGATTATGTTCTACACCAGGCCTTACAAGTGATGGGGGAGCTTGGTGTATCCCATCAAGCTCCCCCATCATGGTGTCAGCTTGAAGTTTATGGTTATCAACCTAAGAATGCTTCAAGTTGTTAGACCCTTATATTCATTTTTCTTCTCCTCACTTCTCATTCTTTTTTTTTACCCCCCAATAACTTTATGTCAGACAAGAAACATACAGGAAGAAATTAATACACAGACGTTAGAGATATATATTTACGTATTTATGTTAACATTAACATATGTGGGCTATAATGGCAGTTGCCCAGGGCAGCGTTAGTAAGGGGCGGGGCATCCAAGAACCAGAAAATAAAATATATATTTTATATCTAATTGAGGAAGTTGCTGTGTTTTTCCCTGGCTGCCCTGTGGTGGGAAACTAAACGGTTACCGTCAGGCTTCTCTCTCCGGCTCGCCTGCGTTAGATCTGAGGCAGAGCAGGACAGGAGCGCTTCACGTGGGCGACCTGAAGCCGCTGCGTGCTATAGCTGTGGGTGACACAGAGAGGAGTTGTGAGATCTGCTCCCACAGTTGTGAGATCTGCTCTGCCGGTTCTGACCCAATCCGTCCCAGGTTAACATCTCAGAAGCAGCAAAGGAGCGGCTTTGCATCCGTTCAGAAGAATCAATACAACAGTTCCCCATCTTTTTAAAAGCCACTCCAGTCCGTCTCTGCCGGTTAAGGTTTATAGAAATAGTCGCAGAAGCAGTTTGTTTTCTCAGCAAGTTGTCGGCTTCTGCTGAGAGCAAACGCGATTAGAGATGCTCTGCAGTTTTGGACTGAGCGTAGCATTGCTGCTGTTGTTGCCCCCACACACACGCACACACACACGCACACACACCATGCATCCTGTCACAGACTATTACAGAGTCTATTGACAGAGCTATCTGGGCATGCAACACCCTGACTGCGAGTGTGAGTCTTTGCTTTTCACTCTGCCTGCTTGTTTCATGGCTTTGACACAGATCAAAACCAAATTGATTAGAGTGAGCACAAAGCTCCGACTGCACTCCTCATGATTGCGTCTGTTCTGCCTGAGATGGATCCACTAAGTCCTTATGTAAGTGCAATGACGCCCGCTGACATTTCAGACTTTATATTGTGCAACAAATCTTAAATTATCTCTATTAAAAAGCCAAAAACATCAAAAATGACATACAAAGTGAAAAGTTAGAAAGTCCATAATCTTTCACTACGGTAAAAACATGTAGGTAAAGAGGCAGGATTTCTCCACCAGTTCAACTCTCCTGCCTAGGAGATCAGCATGTAATCACATTGAAACACCGTCATGGCGGCTCATTCAGTGTGGGGCTAATTCGCTAACAGAGTGCTACTAGCCTCTGAACTGGATTAAACTAAATAATCTCCAATCACTGATTCTAACTTTAAAAAACACCACTGAAGAGAAAAAGTAGAAACAAGAAACAAAATCTGACACTGATCGGTTTTAAGATTGATTTCTGATTTCCTCTTTCTTTTAGGTTTTAAGTTTGATTTCATTAAGCATATAATAAAAGAATAAACAAAGTTACATACATAGAAAATACATTTAAAACAAAAGCAATCAAAAAGAAGAACGGTAGTGAAATGTAGAGCTGAAACGATTCCTCGAATGATTCGAATACCTCAATTATTAAAATTCCTCGAGGAAAATGTACCTGCCTCGAGGCTCCGTTAATTTATGTTTTATTATTTAGCGCATCGTGTTCCGGCCGGAACATTATTTGCGTTACGCGTAGCTCTGACTTCCGCCTCTGAGTTGTTGACGAAAGCTAAGTGTTAGTGGCATAATGTCCAATTTTCAAGTTGATCTGGTCTATTTCCTGCCCTCCACCCCCATCTTACGTTCGTTCGCCTGCCCCCACCACCACCGCTCAATGGCCCCCAACTCCAGGCGACATTTCCCATATTTTCAAACCCAAAGCTTGACAGGTATAGGGCAAGGTCAGAGTTCATCTATTAAACTGACTGGAGATGAAAACATAAACAGAAAGCTGGAGTATAGACATTTTTTATAAGCGTATTTGTGAGCCTGCCTCCTTATTATTAAATTGAATATAATTTTTGATCTTTGTAAAACTTTTCTGCAGGTTAACTTAGAAAGTGAGCTATTATTGTTACAGGTTGATTTTCTAAACTACAAAAACGTAACAGTTAGGGAAGCTCAAAAATTAAAAATTGTACTGATATTGATATCTGATAGTAACACCGGTGTTATGCCAGATTTACCAATATTTTTTTATTTTATAAATTTTTTATCCAATTACTCTATTAATCGTAAGAATAATCAATAGATTATTCAATTACTAAAATATGTGTTTACAACAGCTCTAGTGAAGTGCATTTACCCATTCAAAGGAGCTTATTTTTACACCCTTCGTACTTCTACAGCATCATCCAATAAACTGTTATTCATCTTAACTTAGTTATAGCATTTTATTAATCTTCTATTTACATATGTATAACTGATATAATGCATTCATATTTACATTTTTCTGGAAAGGTCAGTAATAAATTATTTTGGCTTTAAACAAGAAAATAGCTGTTTATAATTCTACTCAGCAAATTTGAACAGTTGAGATTGTATTTATTTTATGAATAGTCTGTATGATCCAAATAACCGACCTTATTGATTACTCTCATTGTTCATTTTAGCAGTGTTTTAATGACTGTTTAGAATTTTCTAAATAGACTTTTAGAAAATTTACCATATAAGACCTATGACATAAGAGAGTATAAAAAGTGAGATTTTCACCCTTTGAAGTAATGATATAATAGGAACTGATGCATCATCTGTGTTAGGGCGCTATTACGCAGGGTTGACTAGTTTTATGAAGAGACATGATTATGTTGTTTATAGGTGAAGCTTTTTTACATTGGAGATGGTTTCTGCTATCATACCTACAACTGTATTTTCTGTATATATTCCCTAGAGAATGTGAAGGCTTTACCTCAGCTGAGTTTTACAAAAGGCCAACGTTTCTACTTCCTACTTTCTTTAAGCCTTCAATCATCCATTCACCGAGCTGATTCTGGTCAACAGCCAATATTTGTCAAATTCTTGACTACATTGTATCTCTTCTTCTTTGCTCTAGAAATAATTATGCCTAAATATTAGAATAATTAGCACAAGGCGGCTTCTGACACCAAAAAAGATAGTTATGGATGCTAATGAGGGGTTCCATCTGGTAAGGGTGAACATCCAGTGCATGCTGGGTAGTATTTGTCCTGCAGTCTGATGGCTTCACCAGCTTCTCAGGAGGTTGTCGTTTTGAGATGTTTGTAGGGAATGGAGCCTTCGTCCAACACTCCTCCACTTGTTTATACATGACACCGTTGGAGGGGAACGCTTCATTATAACTTTCTGCCCAGCGGGTAACGAGCGGCTCACTGCAGGCAGATAAGCGAGACGACACGGCAAGAAAGAAACCCGCCTCCTCTGTCATTCCCGCAACTGTTTTCATTTTACATGCTTACAATTAGATGCTATCAGCTCCTTTGGGAGTACGCTGCTGCTCAGATATTGAGTTGTCATTTCCTAATGTGCCTCTGATGAATGTGCATTGACTCATAAGTTGGGTCTTTAAAGAAGCCTGTTGGTTCCCCTTCCTGCTGGGTTTTTTCTGGTGCTGGAATTCAGCCGACTTGCTATAGGACACCTGTGGAGAGGATGAAAGAGAGGGAAGACGTTGGTTCTGATTCTAATTAAAAGGCCAGTCAGGGTTCTGGGATGAAATCAGCTTTCTGCTTGCTGCCATCACCCTGGAGGGTCTGACAGCGCCGCCGTGCGTCACTGCACCTCCACACAGCGGTGCCCAGATTTTTATGGGTTTATGTGAGTCACATAGTGAAGAGGGCCTGGTCCGCACCTAGCCAGATATCAAACAAATCTCTCTTTAATGTAGTTAAAAATGATTATTTATAAAAATCCTAACCAAAGTGGTTATTTAACAAATAAGAGATTTAGTCCAGAGAAGAGCACATTATATTTGTGTAGAATAATTTAGAAAAAATGTGCACTTGCTAATGTGTAGCAGCGCTGTAGAAAATGATGTAGTATGTCTGCCGGGCCAAGCGGTGGTGCTGTGACAATGCCAGGGAACAACACAAAACACAGAATGGAACCTTGTGTGTTATTAGTGAGAGTGAGGCAGAGCTGCAACGTTATCATTTAAAACAACAAAAAGACGCAGCTCGCATGGTCAAACGGAAACTTGAAACCAAATTCAAAAACTATGGTTTCCTATCTCGCAAGATCAGAAATCTGTGTTGACACACACCCTAAGCAACAAAAACTTTTGCAGACGCACCAAAAATCATCTCCAGTGTGGATGGAGTCTTAGGATCCTGCTCATTACAGTCTGCGACAAGTAATTCTACATTATCCACACACTTGCTTTAACATGATTCCTAATCGATATCACTTTGTGTTTTATTAACTTTGCATTCTAACACACAATTTATAAGTAGTTCAATATATATATTTCTCCACACAAGTGCACCATGTTTAATTTCTAACAGAAAGTGATGGTTGTTTTGAAGCAATCTGATTGGCTGACAGGTTGTAGCTTTGCGCTGCACTGCCCCCTATGGGTTTGGCATATTTTTAACAACACTGAGAGATGGATTTGTTCAGGTTCATGTGGATTAAAACTTTTCTGAAACCGATCTTGTGTGAACGATGTCATTTCTTCAAACGATACTCATGTTCGATATACGTGTGGACGAGTTCTCAGAGGCAGAGCCCTGTCTCTCTGAGCCAAGGATCAGTGGAAGGTGCCAACTGTAGAGGAATCAGTGTAAAAAGTAACCTTGACGTTGTTTGGTTCGCTCTCCTGCACCTGTTGACCTGGGAGGACTCAGGTTGACATTATCAGCTGACTTACATTTCTTTTTACTTCTAACCTTTTTATCATCTGACGTCATTGATGTGAACTTCCCCCTGACTCTTTCTGTTAAACCACAAGCACACACTCCTATTTATTTCACGTCTTCATTCAGCTGCCTAACTTTCTGTCTCTGTGTGTTTGTTTCCACCAGATTATAGATAATGGGCTGTGTGCAATGCAAGGATAAGGAGGCAACTAAACTCACAGACGACCGAGACACCAGCATCTCCCAGGGAGCCGGGTACCGCTATGGGGCCGACCCCACGCCGCAGCACTATCCCAACTTCGGGGTCACCGCCATTCCCAACTACAACAACTTCCACGCCCCCGTCGGACAGGGGGTGACCGTCTTCGGGGGGGTCAACACCTCCTCTCACACCGGGACCCTGCGGACCCGTGGAGGGACAGGTAAGGGACCTGGCAACACCTTCCACATGTGTTCTTACCCCACATCACCTTACCACCAAACTAAAGTGGTTTTTGTTAGATTTTTTTAATGTCATAACCAACAAAAACATTTTAGGGTTGAAGGGTTCTGTTTTTAAATTACTTTTTTTAAAATTTGCAAATAAAATGCATTTTTATTCAGCCCTCTTTGGCTAATGTAACCAATTTCCTTCAGAAGACCCCTTCTGAATTAGGGGTCTTCTGACCCCTAATTCTCGTCTGTCAGATTCTCTCTCTGACAGGCGAGAATCCCACACTCGCCTGTCAGAAAGTGGGATTCTCTGATATGATAACCCTGAGTAAAAATTCCATTGAATCATTTTATTTGCATGAAATTTTCAAAACAAAATCTATAATTTTAGCTAATTGATTTGATGTGTTCCTGCTGCTGCTGTTGGTTATTGTATGTATAGTTGAAAGCTGAAGTTTACACCAGATAAAAAGACAAATACAAATTTTTTTTCTCACTGTCTGAAGTTAAATCAGACCAAACCTCTCTTGTTTTAGATTAGTTAGGATTACCAAAATTAAGTATATTTGCGAAATGAAACAATAATAAAAGAATATATAATCGATATATGTATTTTTTTAATTGCCAAATGTTGCCTGTTTTAAAAGTATCGGCGATTGGAGAGCAAAGAAAAATGCTGAACATTAGGAGACTAAAACTGAACCTTTATGGTGTGTAGAAAACAAAACTAACACTGCACATCACACAGTCCTCGTCTTAAAATGTGGTGGTGGCAGCATCATGGTGGCGCAATGATGTTCTTCAGCAGGCCGGTCAGAGTTGATGAAGATGGAAAAGTAGACGGAGGAAGAATACCTATTAATACTGGCCCAGTCAAAGTCCAAAAGACTTTAAAATGAATATTCACAGATGCTTTCTGTTAGATCTGAGTTTAAGCTGTCAGATAAATGTCAGTCTGCGCCTGTAACTGCCGGAAAAGTGGTTCAACAAATTATCGACTCGGGTGAGCTGAATCCAAACACATGCAGTAGTTTCAGATTAATTTCTTATGTTGAAACTGTTTATTTTTTCTTCTGCTTCTCAGCCGTGCTCTGCATTTAGTGATCTATTTAAAACCCTGATGAAATACATTTTGCAGGTCACCTAGGGTTTCTATGTTAAAGCATTCTCATAGAAACCCTGAGGCTGACTGGAAGTAGCACAAGTATAATTTTATATCATTTATATCAGTTTATCACTTTTGGGTTTCTCTCGGGTCTCACGGATTTTATTAGCAAACTGGAATTTTAGTAGCAAAGACAAAGTAAGCCCAGCAGCAGCGAGCCTTGCAGCGCTAAGCGGGACCCAACATCTGAAGCAGCGCTGCCTCAAATGTCGAGTATTTTACTTTTAACAGAAAAAGATGAGTCACCGTGGCGCATTGCGTGGCTTTAACACAATTCACACTGCTAGAAGCCCACCTAAGCTTTATGACTCAACCTAAGGAGGACTGACCTGAATTCACCCGGGCAGCAGGCCCAGTGGAAAAACCGAAAGATAAACATCTGCAGCAGAATGATTTATTGTGAATTAATTCAGCTCATTTTAAGCAACAAAAAGCAAGCTGTGAAGATGAAGACAAGATTACACCGACTGGGAGTATGACTCAGAACGTCCTATTCAAAGTCACAAAGCAATGTGACTACAGCAATCGTCCCAACACTGAGAGTCAAAGGATTAAACCTGATGGATCAAAGACGGACACTCACAGTGGTGGTCTGGTTGTCACTGGAGATTTGGTTGCCGATAGCAACTCTCCATCTGATCCTTCATTAAATCTAGTGTTATGTAAACAATATAACGGTATAACAGTATTACATCTATTTTCCAATATTACATGGGGTACATTATTAGTGGGATCATGTGTCTCTTTACCCATGTTCAGTCTCTGCCGTAGTGTCTGCTGTAGTTTTTTTCATATTTTGTATTTTGCACCAACCAGTGGCTCGACAGAAAGGCTCAATTTACAACGCTGCCATTAGAACTCAAAAACAAGAAAGGAAAAAGGAGGAGCTGAGGAGGAAGATAAAATGGAGTCAGCTCAAAGGAGGAGCTTTGTAGAAATAGGTGCTGCTTCGTGAGAGCACGCTGAATGGCTGCCTCATGGGAGATGGAGCAGATTGTTGAAATGCTAGGCTAACGCTAGCATGTTTTGATATGACTTGTTGATAGTTCAGATCGTAACAGAACAATGGAGTTGAATTAATCATGTGTAGACAAAGCTTATAGTCCTAGCTGATTCATAAATGACTTTGTTCATAGTCATATATTACTTTGTAAACTGGTAACCCAAAAAAAACACTGGGAGTCCAGCTGAAACAGAATTTCCACCAATAACAGGTGTCTGGTCCATCGTAGAATCTGATGCTGACCATTATAAAGAACATAGTTCTTGTTGCCATGGTTACGGTTATGCCAAACAGCTTTTAAAACAAATTCCACCATTAGGTGAAAAGAAAACAAATCTCTTTGTCTCCTCGATGAAATGCAAATATCCTGTCACAAATATGATGAAAATATTTTAGGAAATACAATTCCAGTATTTCATTTTAGTGGTGCCTTTTGAGACATCAGATGAAGTTGTGTTTTTGAGGTTTCTTTCCTGTCACTACAGAGTTTCGTGTTGGTTTCACATGATCGTCTCTCTCTCTCTCTCTCTCTCTCTCTCTCTCTCTCTCTCTCTCTCTCTCTCTCTCTCTCTCTCTCTCTCCCTGACCCCAGGTCGGTCCTGTCAGCTCGTCCGCTTGGCATTAGTGCAAGTCTTTGTGCTCTGAGCTCATTGTTTAGGGAGAGAATTTTCTTACTCAGGAAATCCTTTCTGTTTGACTGAGCCAACCGGCTCTTTAGAGGAACTCAGCATTTCTATTGAACTTATCCTAACACAACACCTTGAACTCAAGGTATGGATGATTTTTGCTGCTGTGTGATGTAAATCCACAGAGAGGCAGAAGAGCTTAGCTGTGTTTTTTTTTTTTTTTTTTTTTTTTTTACTTTGTCCTGGTGGGAGACATTTAGATGTAAACTTTGGCTTCACTCCAGCAGGCGGCTGCCTCCAAGCTCCTGTGTGTATCGATGACCAGCTGATTTGCTGATGTCATTTTCCCAAACTGGAATACGGAGCCAGTGCCACGACGTTACGCAACGCATTGACTGGCATTCCAACAGACAACACAGAAACCAATCAATGAATGAGTTTCAGCCTCTGACCTGATGGAACATTTGGAGCGGTGCACCCAAAAGGGTTTCCATCATCCTGCTCCAGCATCAGCTCCTGCCTGTGCAGTCCCTTTAGCCTCACACGACCTCCTCTCATGTCTTACTATGAAGAGTTTGCTGTCAGACTCTTCCTAGCTGCGGCTGGCGCAGTTCATCTCTGTCAGCAGTCTTCCTGCCATTGGAGACTTTGTGGAGGACGATCTTGCTCTATTTCAGCCAGCCTTGGATAATGCTGGAGTGACTGAAAAGGTTTTTTCAGGCCACTGCTCTTTATCTGAAGCATTTGTGCCCGTGTGATTAGAGTCAGGCCGCACTGACTCAGCGTCTGCCCTGCAAGGCTAGACTCTCTCCAGCTCAGGTCGGGATTTTACTCCAAGCAGGCTGGACTCTTCACATGAACGGAGACATATGCAGCTCAGTTTTAGATTAAAAACCACATTGGAGTTACATTTTTTTATACATAGACGGACCGAGCTTTTCAAAGCAGATTTGAAAGGAGATAAAGCAAATACAACTTAAAAGAAACTGGAATTAAAAAAAATAAATTAGATTCAGAACAGCGACAATGATGCATTTCAATTAAAGATGTCAGTTTATAGAACTATTTTGACAGAAAGAAAACAATCAAAATCCCTTTCTGTATTTGAAAAAACTTTTTAAATTATTATGATGAAGTGATACAGCATTAAATAAGCTCATGTTGTGTATTTTTGTTTTTTTGTGTGTCTTTTTGTGTATGTGAAACGTCTGTGATAGTTTTCACAGGCGTTTCTTTTTATTTGTCAGATATTATGAGTTTATACTTTTTTCGGCTCATTCATGATTTCTACTATTTAGTGAATGAAATAAAATTTTGGTGAAACATTTAGAACTAAAAATGCTCCATCTTAGCAAGGATATGTGTAAAAATGAAAGCTTGTTAAAGATGTGTTGCAGAACACACTCAGCTCCTTACTGTAAATGCTTGCAGGGTGATAACCACTGCCCCTCTGCATCACTTCAACCTGATGCAACCGTGTCACAGTTTATCGGTTTCAGTGGGTTTCAGTGTCTTAAGCCCCACTGAAACCTGGAAGTGCTCAGCAGTTTCTTAACGTTCAGGCCTGAGGATTTGCTTTCGTCTCTGAGTTCGTCTTCGCTTACACTCCGTCCAGTTTTTATCAGACCTGACTAGAAGATGGAGAGCGGAGGATGCAAGAATAATAGAAGACTTCCAATAACTGATTGATCATGATCAATCGATCAATTGATCATGACTACAGCATGATCAATATCTGAAAGTATTGTGATGTCATTGATCATCAAGCAAAGAGCGGAGAGCTGTGAGGTTCTTTAGTTAGGTCATCTACTCTAACCAGGTTTTGATTTTATAACTCTGTGGAAATCACCTTGTCATGGATTAAATACTGTGTTATTGTAGACTTTGTTTCAGATTTAATGAAAGCAGGGTAACAACTAATGATTATATTAGCAGTCGATCGTTCTATTATTCTGACGATTAATCTTTTAATCAAATAAAATATTTTTGCCACATTCTGCAGATTCTATTGCTTATACTGACAATTAATCACATAAGAAACATTTTTCATGTAAGCCATTTTGCAGATATTAGAAATACTATTATTCGCCACTAAACCTGACCCCAGTGTTGCCGGCAGAGCCCTGACAGTTTATCTGATGCAAAACATGGTTAAAGCAGATTTGTTTAACTTGAAGAAATAATAACCTATTAAAAGACGCATGTAGAAATGCATCTCCAGATGTTCACACTATGTCGTATCAGGGTCGTACCAGGGTGTTGCGATGCGGTTTGTGATTGTTGCAGCCAAAGTTGAAATTTTCTTTCAAGCTTTACTTTTTTCGTAACGTTACAAAGAAGTTGAAATTGCTGTACGTAACCTTCCACAAAGAGGCAGCATTTTAACCTAATTAATATTTAAAGTGTAAAAAAACATTTTCATGTACCTTTTAATACAAATTAAATCCAGTCCTGATGAATTGTTAAAGTGCAAAAAAAATAATTCCGTATTAGTCTTTCAAGTCACATGATCCGTTTGCACAGTAGACACAACTCCTACAGAACATCTGTAAATGGGTTTGCAAAGAAAAGAAAAGACAAATGTTACAGTTTAGCATCAGACGTGTTTTTGTCATGAGTTAGAAAATTCAGGTTGCTGAGTTGCAGTGATCGGTCAGAAAAGACGGAAACACAGATAAAGTTGAGCTGATCTGTAAGATTTGCCAGAAAGGTGCAGTTCTGAGGGAATTTGCTTGTTGTGATTACATCATCACAGCTTCCTGGAGGGACTGGTTATATCATGTCAATGTTGCAGTGTTGGTGTGTTTCTGCCATCCAAAAGGACTGGTGCAGTATCTGAGAGGCTATAATATTTCATGCGTCATGCAATTCCACTCTGCCTGCCATTCAGCCAGTCTGATGTGATTCTATAGGTGGGAATTTTGTGGTGATAGAAAAAAAAAAAATGAAAATGCAGGTTAATCACAACACTTCTTCCATCATCCATACATAGTGTTATATTTGTGTAATTTGCTGACATAGCACAGCTCTTCTCCCTGTTAACCAGAATGATTTGCTGCAGTGGCGGCGCCAGGGGGGGCTAGGGGTGCTATAGCTCCCCCTGGAAAAGTCATAGCACCCCCAGAAAATATTAGATTTTTTTTTTAAATTCATCTGATTTAACATTACTTATATGTAGTTGTTGTGGCATTTTCATCAAAAGACACAAAATAAAAATAAATTATTATATACTGAGTTAAGAAAAAAAAAAAAAAAAAACATCCCACAAGAGGATTTGAACTTTGTCTATGCGAATTATCACTTACAGGAAACGATTGACATGATGCCGACTCCGCCCCCATGCAGACGTAGAGCAATCCTCCCCCAATCATTCCAGGGTATTTGTCAGCAACTGACCAATCAGCGGTCACAATTTGTCAGCAAGAGTATGTCACTTATCTATATGAACTGACTTCGACGACATTGACAGTGTTTATCATAGCAAACTACCATATGTTAGTCAGCACAAGGTAACCGGTAGAAAGCATAACACTTTCTTGTCGTAATAGTGATGGTCAAATCAAGCCCTGTAGCGGTTAATTAGGCAACTAAATAAACACAAGTTAATATTAAAAAAAAATCTGACAATATGACCCTTTGCACGTGACGTCACTGTCTCCACCACGATGGATGTCCAAACTTATGCTCTCCTGTACAAACCCTGTCAAAACATGTGGTAGCCTAATATCGCTTTTATTTAGTTGATTTCGTAGTAAAATGGTCACAAGGTGCTGTGTGGTCAGCTGCACAAACAGACAAGGGTCAAAACCAAGCTTGTCATTTTATTTTAACGATAGCAGCCGCAATCATAATGACTGGCAGCTGTTGGTGTTACCACGGATTTACAGCGAACACTTTATGCGAGGTAAGAAGATTAACATTCATATACTTTATAAGTAAGTATGATTAGAAAGATATCAAATATCGCATTATGGAGAAGATGGCTTCTAACCATCAGTAACCATGGAAACAGTGCCAGCCATCATGTAGCCTAGCACGTATGGAGAAAAAATGATTAGCGTCTCGTCTTCTGTTCGTTTTTAAGGCTGCTCCGGTTTAAGGGGAAACGCTGTTTATAACATAGTGACATGATTCATGTGGTGTGAATTCAGGCAGAGTCGGTCAACACGTCAGGAGGGAGGAGGTTCGGGTCGGTTTGTAAGCTAGCTGTTTCGAGGAGGTTCGGGTCGGTTTGTAAGCTAGCTGTTTCGAGGAGGTTCGGGTCGGTTTGTAAGCTAGCTGTTTCGAGGAGGTTCGGGTCGGTTTGTAAGCTAGCTGTTTCAGGCTTCTGTAGATACCGCCGTCCATAAGCCCGACCAGGTGTGATGCCTTCACAGACAAATTAGCCTGATTCCAGCAAGTAGAAACCGCGAATAAACTGACAAAAACAACTTTAGCCGCTCAGTTCAATATTCCCGATTCTCACTTCCGATCTACATCATGACGCTTCGAATGATTAAGTGACGTAGTTGCAAAGCGTCAATACTAAGGTATCCTCTTTGTCACGAATGTTGTTTTAACCTAAACAGTGTAATATCTTCTGGCTAATGGCTCAAGGCTTCGTGCTGACGAATAAAAATACTAATGCGTGTGTGTTGATACCTATAGGGAAAAAAAGATCCGTCTAGCATCCTCAGTAAAATGCTAAGCCACCATGACTGCCTGCCTGTTCGTCCAGAGGAGACACGCTGCTGGTTACTCAGTGTTCTGGAGCTCGTTTCACTTCTTCAGCTTCATTTTCTCTTGCTAATCTTCCAAGAGCTGACTCTGTTTTCCTCTGCTTTCCCCCGCTGCAGGAGTCACTCTCTTTGTGGCACTTTACGACTACGAGGCGCGGACAGAGGATGACCTGAGCTTCAGGAAAGGAGAACGGTTCCAAATCCTCAACAGCACGTAAGTCCCCGCAGCTGCTTATCATGGCGTCCGCATGCAGGCGGGATGCAAATACGACCCCTTATCTCTTAGCTGAAGGAGTTAGTGGAGGCAGCTGGGAGGAGAGCAGGCGCGCTCCCCGACTGAGCCGGGGTCAAAGCGGCAGCTTGCGCCAGGCAGGCCGAGGCTTGCTTTCACGACCTGGGACAGGACAGAGCCCAGAATTAGCCTGCTGCTGTTTGTGGAGCTGGAAAACCATAAATGTCATGTTTAACTATAACACCAGCCTGAGATGAGGGGCCCCACAAGGAAAACACTGTTGTTTTTCACTGCCATACGTCAGTCAGAGAGACGTGTATGGCGACCCCTAGAGGCCATAATTTGGCAAATATGCAGCAGGTCTGTTTTATAGAGTCATAGAGATAATAAATGTCCATTTACAACTGCACATATGAACAAGCCTCAGAGAGAACATTTTTGTACATTCTGTACAAAAATGTACAGAATGTAAATTCTTAACTCTTTGGTGCAGATGCAGGTTGATAATTGATCTGTTAACTACCGTCATGAAAAAGACACAAGCAAAACTGTCACTAACTGTTAAGACTCCAAATACTGTAGTTTGGATATATTTTTCTTTCCTTCTGTCATGTTTTTGTCTCTGAGACGGGACGGAAGCCCATGTTTGACCCGTTCTGCTCCGATATTCTCAACATTAATTTGTGGTGGATTTCTATCCTAAAGAACAGATTTTAAAATATTTCTGTTGGTTTATATATCACTGAACGGCTTAGCACAGCAATACATTAAAGATCTGCTGCTGTTGTCATAGCAGCCTTCCAACATTCAGCTTCTATGCACCACAAATCCAGAAAACTGCAAAACAGCAGAAACACTGAGTGCCTTTAAATCCAAACTAAAAACCCAGCTGTTTAGAGTTTCATTAGATTTTTAATAACGGGAACATTGATCAATGTATTTAATGTAATTTTGCGTGATGATTTCGATGATGGCATTTAACAAAATGTAATATATTTATTGATTGTTTAACAGTAGGCTATGGTATGATGTTTTTATGACCTTTGACCTGCCTTGATGCTGAAATGGGCAAATAAACTTGACTTAATGAAAACGTATACAAAAACTTCAGAGATCCCATATATGAGGTATTAATATACATGGGCAAACCTAACTAAAGCTGCATGAACTGAGTACCAAATACATTATTGTGAGGAAACGCAAAAGAAAATAAATTCCCTGTCTCCAATAGACATTCAAAGGATTCTAAATGGCCTTTTCTTTTTAAACGTGGTGGTTTTGTAGCATTTGGAACAAAGTGGAGCTTATTAAATTTGGTCCAAATCACCAGTGTAGGTAACTAATTTCAGGTTTACGCATGTAAAAACAAAAAAAAAAAAGACTTAAATCCAAAACAGGACTGGCTCCAGCTTCACTGAATCCATTGGCCATTTTCATGAGGATAAACTGACAGCCTGAACAACTTATGACAACGTGGAGTAAACAAAGTTTATTCTGGAGAGTGCTGCAGGCTTCCATCTGAACGCCAGCAGGAAGTGCCCAGTTACACCCACAGGGATGTTGGCTCGTCTTCCTTCCAGTCGGCAGAAGTGCAGACCTCGCGTGTGTGTGAGTTTTAAAGTGGACGATGCACCATTATCCGCCTCCTGTTTCACTCCAGCAGGCCGAGTTGGAGCGTGTGTCTCTCTGTCTGTGCAGCGCTCTGCAGCGGTGCAGTGACATTTGAGGAGGCAGGAGGAAGTTTCAGGGGCAGCGCTGTCACCCTGCTCTCCTTTCTGTTCCGCTGTACGCTGAGAACGCTGCGGCGCAGTCAAACCTCTGCTGCAGTTACTGTAAAAAAAAAAACACTGCGTCTAAGTCAAGGTTATCGTAGTTAGCTTAAACGAACGAAATGATGAAAACTTGAGAAAACTCTTTTGTTAGCTGAAATAAGTAAATAATGTTAATTGATTTCAAAAAACAATAAGCTTTTATGAAACTAACAAAAAACATGCTGAAATAATAGATAATATATCCTCCATTTTTTGTGCTTATGAATCTATTTATTTCCGCCCCACACACATAAGCAGTTCACTTCAAATTGTGGCTGTAATGTAGGCATATCGTATCGTTTATCATTTATTGTGATAAATTTCTTTGCATGATAAGAATTTAGATTTATCGTTGTCGCTATAAATTCCAGTTGAAATGAACATATGATTCAATACAGTTACTTTGTGCAGTTTAGCGATACAAATCACATTCCTTTATGTGACTGGTGTCCTACAGAAGTGCATTACAAATGTTCTTGTTTTTCAAGAGCAGCATTTGTGCTGCAGCGCTGTGATTACTGTGTTAGTGATACAGTTACCTAAAAGAGGACTAATGAATAGTTCTTATTGTCACTTTTATTGTTATCACAATAGTACCACAAAAAATCGCAATAGAACTTTAGCTCCACCTCGCCCTACTGTGATGTGACAATATTCTAGTGATTGAATACTTTTGTTAATGTGTTCATTTCCTGAGCTGACACACACTGAATAATAAATGTGAGTCCAGCAGCCTGCTGAAGACTTCACACTTGCCCTCTGACCGCCTCACCACCTCAGCCTTTAGCTCTGCAAGGTCACCACACCTTGTTAGCATCCTGTCCCAACCCAGCCGCCGTCTTTCACATTCCTACACGCCTCAGTCCCAGCTGACTCCCCCACACATACACTACTCCACCCAGCCAACCTCAGCCGAGACAGGAAAACTCGCTCTTCCTCCTCCTCTCTGTCATTCCTCATCCTCCTCTTCCTAAGCAGGAGCCAGATAGAGCTGCATCTTTTGCTCCCTCTCCCTTCCACCCACTCTCCGCCCAAATGGCGGGCTTCGTCCAGCTGCCCTCCACTGCCACCTGCTGAACTGCAATGGTAAAACAGAAGAAAAAAAAAGGAAAAGAAAGTTAGAACTCGTCTGCTCCAGGCTATGAGAGCTGGTAGGAAGGGGCCACCCGATGTGTGAGGAAGTGAGGCAGAGCCTCAGACGTGTTGATGTTTGGTTGTGTTGTGTGCTGACATCCTTTAGGAAGCAGGCCTGCGTCCCTGGAGGGGTTGAGGCGTTCGCTGCGTTCGGCTCTCATCCTGCCTGTTGAGGCAAAAACATGTGAGCTGCTTGCTGCTCAGACAGAGCTGCACTGGTCTGACTGTCTGCTGTGGACAAGCACAGCGATGCAGTGATGGCCTGTCCCAGTCTGCAGCCCTGGGGTCTGCAGAGGCTCTGGGTCCATCAGAGGCAGCAGGAGGCTGCTGGTTCACTGCTGTTGTTGTTTTCTGTTTGTGGTGCTGCAGAGATAGTTGTAGGGGAAACAGCTCCTCTCTGCTCCACCTGCTCAGGTCGTCCCACCTCCTGCTCTGTCTGGAGAGGAATCAGAGTTTAGCTGTTTCTGCAGTCTAGAAAAGTTTGGGAAAAGTAGAGAAAACTCTTTCATATCCCATCATCTAACTGGATCCATATGTCTTTTCTTTTTTGCTTCTTTCCTTCTATCTTATCTCTATCTTACCTTCCGCTCTCTCTCTCTCTGATGTTCTTCCTTCTTTCCTCCTCTTCATTTTTCTTTGTATCCTTTTTTTTCCTTGATTACTTCTGTTAATGTTTATCCTTTCTTGTTTTGAACCATTATTTCCTTCATTTCATTCTCTCATACTTACTTTTATTCTTTGAGGTTTTCCTTACTTCCTTGTATCCTTTCATCTTTATGTCCTCCATCACTATGAAACCGCTCATGCAGTAGTCCATACAACAACAAAACAGAAAAGTGTCTGAAATAAAACCTTCTGTGATGTGCCTGTTCCAGATCACGTTAACGTTTCTCCGGTTTGTCCCGATCGAGCCTGTCATCACCTCTCACACCACGGATCAAACAGGAGGGCGAACCCCCTGGATCCGCGTACAGTTACAGAGAATATATGGAAAATAATACAAGGAGTGGAGAAAGACAAAGGAACATGATGAGTCAGACATATGATGACAGAAAAGAAACTGAGGGATGGAGACTGATTACCACAAAGTGATCAGCAGCAACAGAAAACAGAAAGGCCTGAACCAAAACGCATCGATGAAAGAACTAATAGTAATAAAACAAGAAATCAAACTAAATGACAAATATAGTAAGACCCTAATGACGATAATGAACACAAAACTGAACGGCATATGGAAAGACTTTAATGTTAATAATGATCGAAAAGGAAACGCAAAAACAAAACACAAACAGTCCTGGATAATTTCATATCCACAGTGTAAATATCTGCTGTAGTGCTCTATGTGAGACTGACATGTTTGGAATGTTGAGTCTGGAGTTATTACTGAGAAGTGAAGGTGGTTTGTGCACTTTAGCTATGTTCTGGAGAAGAGCCAGCAGTTGTCACTGAGCTCATTAGTGTCTGCACAGGAACACATGTGACCCATCAGGTGGACATTATTCCAGAGACAAGTGAAGCAGCTTATTGTTTAGCTGCTCTGGATGAAGCAAACCCTGCAAATGCTTCTTTCAGAGCCTGGCCTGACCTGATCTGACTCACCCTGAGATGGAGACAGAGATGCACATTATTCAAATGTGTTTTCCTCCTTTAGAACTGGAGGAAGTTCTGAGCAACATAATTGGCATGAAAACCTGTCTGGCAGAGACGTGCAGCACAAGGAAGCAGTGTTTTCAAATCTGAGCCGGAGACACTAAAACACAGCCGTGTTGTTCTTGAAAGATGTTCCTCCGTCGGCTGAGGCTCCTTCCTGCTTTTACCCTGTTGGTGCAACATCCTGAGAGAGTGTCTGAGCGTCAGTCAGCCATGGTGTTTTATTTTTATCATCCAGCCTCGTGTCTTGTGCCAAAACATCTATCAGTGTAGTAACTTCTGCAGATTCAGCCCACATGTGCATTCTTGTTTTGTTTTAAGCCGAAAGCAGCATGCAAATGAGTCTTAAAGATAAACAGCACCAGGTTTTTTACTTAGAGTTCTCCAGTATATACTACAGACTAACTATTAGGAAATAATGAGGAAGTAGGACTTTAAGAACAATACAGGAGAAGCACTGAGAGGATGGAATGTAACAATAAGACAATAATTTCTGACAGAATTTTGTAAGAAAGTCCTGTTAGCTCATATGGAAATCTGACTTATACACATGTTGAACCTTTGATGCTTCATTTTGCATTACAAACCGACCAATGACAATGATGTTTGTGTGTTTTCCAGTGAGGGGGACTGGTGGGACGCGCGCTCGCTGACCACTGGGGGCAGCGGTTACATCCCCAGTAACTACGTGGCTCCAGTAGACTCCATCCAAGCTGAAGAGTAAGTTCTGGTCTTTAATGGTTTTAATGGGAGGTTCTAAAAGAACGGAGAAATGGGACTGGTTTGATTCAGTTAGGGTAGACTGCACTGTGAGCCCACTCAGACAGGTGTTAGATTAGGCTCCACCCACCTTATCAATCTGCCAGTCAGGGTTTATTAGTCTACAACTTTATACAATCAAAGGAAACACAAAGTTCTTTTCCAGAAGTTGAACCAAGAAAGACGCAGGTTTACATCACCAAACAGTGAATAACATAATACCAGAATGAAATGTCAAAATGAACAGTATAATCATATTAATGAGAGAATAAACTCACAATTAAACTGCTTTAGTTGTTATTGCCTCTTAAGACACATAAATAAATGTTTTATCTATTCTGATCAAATTAAAAACGCAACAGCATAAAGTAAATCAAATAAAGTTTGACTAAGGCATGCAGCAGTATGTTATACATCCATCTATAGCAGCTATAGATGGATGTATATAATCAGCTGACCTTCTAAGGTCTAAAATTAGAGATGCACCAATCAGTTAGCCAGCCCTGAATGCTGATTGGTTGATCAGATACTGAAAAGACTAAAATATATTTTGCTGCTCTTCTAAGCTAAGAACTCACAGGATTTCAGTCTATAAAAGTATCAACCAGCAGCAGGTACTCTGATGCACTTGTATATATTTAATACAAATCCAAGAGAGGGATTTATGTTTTAATGTGGAATGCTTAATACCCATTTACCAAAATGAAGGAAATTTGCGCCGATTTATTGGTGCTTCCTTATTGATTGGTGCAGCTCTAACTAAACTGTCCTCTAGTTTATGCCAGAAGGAAACACACAACCAAACAGTCCTAATCTGCTAAATACTGGAGATGGATGAAGAAGTGAGGCTGCATGGAATACAGATCAGTTGGGATGAAACCAAAAATATGAAGGGAAGCCAAGAAACACACACTGTGTCACACATCTTCATTAGCTTCAAAATATGTTGTTTATAGTAAACCTCTAATCAAACACCAAATCTCACCAACTATTCTAACATCTACAGACGCTCCCTTCACTTTGTGGAAACATTCAAGATGTTTGACATCACTGGCTGTAAACCAATGATTAATAAAGTTTCTAAAAATAAATAAATAAATAAAAATATCCAATTTACTCTACCACTCTTTAAAGTAAAGATTGCACGTTTTTCTTGCATTTTGGAAAACACTCCCAACCAACTTTTGGGAGTTTAATTCTTACAGCTTTAAACTGGGTTTTAACTCATGTTACCAACACATGACAGAATTAAGGAAAAGATATCCAGACCGTTTGAGCTGACTGCTTTCTTGCAGCTGGTATTTTGGTAAACTGGGCCGCAAGGATGCAGAGAGACAGCTGCTGTCCACCGGCAACCCTCGGGGCACCTATCTGATCCGAGAGAGCGAAACCACAAAGGGTAAAGCGAGCACACACACACACCCCCACGCACGCACACACACTGAGCCTCTTCTCCCTCCTAACCCCCCGCTGTGTGTCCCCCAGGGGCCTTCTCCCTGTCCATACGGGACTGGGATGATGTGAAAGGAGATCACGTCAAGCACTATAAGATTCGTAAGCTGGACAGCGGAGGATATTACATCACCACCAGGGCTCAGTTTGACACGCTGCAGCAGCTGGTTCAGCACTACTCGGGTAAAATGTTTCTTCCATGTTTATAGTTTATTAAGAAAATGTTCAGTTTACAGTAAATGTTCAACGCAGCATGACACGCTAAGACCTGGAGATTAAAACTTTCTCTAATCGGGTTTTTAGTAATAGAACCAGTAATTGTTCCACTGGTTATTTTCAACCACTGAATAAATAAACTCAGTAACACTTTATTTGACAGAGCGTGACATGACACTGTCATGAACACGAAGGAGTCTTTATGAATGTCTGACTGTTGTCATGAAGTGTCATTTGGTAAATAATGACACTTTAATGCAAAGTTGCTCTAAAAGTTGCATTTAAACTCCAACTTTGTATTATTTTGTAAATAATGACACTTTAATGCAAAGTTGGCACTTTAAATGGACTTTCAATGCAACTCTTAGAGCTTTTGCATTAAAAGTAGTTTTTTACTATTTGCAGTGCTTCCCCCCTTTTTCCTTTCTCCTGTGATTCCAGCATTTTGTTGATTGAAGTTTTTTACTTCTATTTTCTGTTATTGCAGCATATTTTTCTGTGCATGCAGCGTTTTTCTGTTGCATCTGTTTTTTGTGTTTGCGTGTTCTGGAGTTGGTGTCATGCATGTGTCTGCAGCTCGTTTGGAGCTGTCAGCCACCGTAAAGCAGCCTGCATTATTGCTGTTAATTTTTGACTCTAACTTTACAAATGGCTCCATGTCAGCTTCTTCTTCTTCTCTGACTATTTTTACTGTAGTTTGCATCGGGGCAGACTGTAAAGGTTCTCCAGCTCCATCGCTGTGAGCTGCTCAGTATTAGATCCTCACAGCGATGGGACCTTCACTGCTTCAGTCTTCATTCATCCTCTAACTTCTCACTCCGCTCCATTCCTATATGTGCATCCAGCTGGAGTCGCTGATGTGACTGTATGTCTTGAGCTGGTTACCGTCTCCCACCCACTGGCTCCCCCTCATGGGGAAAACAGAAATGCTTTCTGGCGCGCTCTAGTTGGTACATTAGCTCATCGACCCGTATGTTCAACACCATGGATTCTCTAACCATCCTTCTGCCTCGTATCGACTCTAGGTGACGTTCTGGATCCACATCAGCCATACATGTGACCCTAACTCTTTTCAGGGCTTCTGCTTGTTTGGCATCTTGCTGTTTATTGGCTTTTCTTCTGTGACAGTCACATACAGACACCGTTCTTTGAAGCTCTCAGAAGCAACAACATACTTGTTGTTTGGCCTATGTAGCAAAAATGAAAGTAAATAAAACCAAATGCTCAGGTGGAAAACTGTCAGGCTTGGCATGTTTCAGACATTTCCTGTGATTTAGGATCAGAACTGGACCTGCAGCAAATCTGATGGAAGAACGGTTTATTTTTGGTGTGCAGCAGATGTTTTTAGTGTAGGACTATGGGTAGTCCTACACTAAAAACAGTGTAGGACTGTTTTTAGTGTAGGACTAAAAACAGTCCTACACTTTCTGCCAATCCACATCAAACCAGGTCCATTTACCAATATGTATTAATATGGGTAGGTAGGAAAGACTTTGTTCAGTTGAGATGCCTTTAAAAACTGAAGTAGCTTTTTCATTTTTCACCAATTCACATCAACTTCAAATCCGATGCCAGCTTCAGTATCATTAGCCACCTGTACAGACAGTTGTGTTTTGTTTTGGGGGTTTCTGTCACTGTCCACTGGACATGTAGATGAGTAATAAACATTCAGCCCTAGGTTCAGCTGACCCCACCAGCTGTGCCGCCCTGGTCAGAGAGCCCCATCCCCATAATAAAAGGCAGTTCTGCATGGCAGTGATGTCCTGGGACCAAGTTTATGTCCTTCTAAATGTGTCAGGATTAATAAACACGACGGATCATTTGCAGTATTCAGTGTTTTATTTCCAGCTCCACTCAGACTCTGATCCTTCCATCAAAATGACTTTAAACAATCAGCTTGTTTTTTTTTTATTTGTTTTCTTTCATTACCTTTAAAATCCCATGATTCTTTTGGACTTTTTCCTACCTAAACATTGTGTTGAGTGACTTTTGTTTTTTCAGAGCAGTTATCAGAGTTCAGAGCTAATATCAGATTGATCTCTCCCTGGGCTCTGTTTTCACACTCGCTGCGTAGCAACCCGCCTCACATTGACGGGTTTTATGAGCTGAGTGAACGCAGCAGCGTATCGATGTATCGACCACTGCGTGGAGCTGAGGTGGCCCAGAGGGGCTCTGATGGTCCGGTCCGCAGCATTAATCCTCCCGCAGGAGACATCCAGCCCTTTATCTTGTCTTTACTGCTGTGTGCAAACACCTGAGGGCCTCATTATGAGCGGGGGGCTGGGGGGTAGGGGTGGGGTCGTCCTCTACATATCAGCATGGAGGGACCAGTGGAAACTCTGCTCCAATCCACTGCTTTAATCAATGCTGAGCAAACAGCAGAGCTTTGTGGTGTTTTGGTTCCATGATCCGGGCGGCGTGAGGTTAGTGGGATGGACACAACTGCTAATGCTTTATGTTTGACCCAGACCAGGACGCAATGTTCCACTGGCACAAAGAGCCGGAAATACCATAAATGTATATGAGGCTGAGAGCCGATATGAGATATGAGAGAACTGCTACATGAGCAGATTGTGTGAAGTTTAAACGTCTAAAGATGTCAGATCAAATGTATTTTCAGGGATTAAATGATTAAACAATCCTGAGCTAATAAAAACCAAAAAATCATGTTTGATACATTCAACTTAAGGTATCATAGTTACTAGGCCGGTCACAATAAATCAATTAATCGCATAATAAACTAAAAAAAAATTAATAAAATTAAATCGCAAGCTCAATCATTTCTATTGGCATAATTTAACGTTTCCCTCTTTCTGCTAAAAACTGGACGATAAAAGTCCAGTCTGGTGCTTTGGTCTCTACTAGACCCTTTTTTTGAAGGACAATGTTGTTTATAGAGACTTTATAATTCATTTTATAAAGTGTCTGCTTTTATAAGTTATTTCTGTTGTTTTTGTTTGTTTATTTTGGATAAATAAACAAAATAAATTAACACTGGAGCACATTTAACAGTTCCAGTGTTAAATGCTAGACGCTCATTACAATTTAAAGTTTATTGATCTTTGAGAATGTTTCTTGCATTATATGGTTATGCCATAACCATAAATAACTTGAAAATGCTCTGAAAACAACAATATTACCATTTATTGCAATAATTTATCATCCAGCAAAATTTGTTGTCCTGACAGGCCTGATAGTTACCTGATTGATGTAAAATGACACTGTGTGCCTGGAAAATACATAATAATAATGATAATTCAGGGTCTCTTAGTTTATGCCGTGAAGGGAAGCCAAGAAAGACACACACTTTATGCTGTTGGTCAACATGAAGTTAGATTCATCAAGAATCTAACTCTAAAAGCCTCATGAAAACACCCTAGTCAAAGTCTGGAGTTAGACCCAAACAGAAGCAGGTTATTTAAACCCCTCCAGTGTAAATCACTGGTTGTCGGATAACGCTTGGTGGCTGGTGTCGGGTTTATTGGGCCATTACTTTTCATGTAGAACCAGTTGGTTTGGAAAGATTTCCTTCCTGAAATCTCCTTTTTGTGTTTCCTCATATCATCTCTGTCTGAGATTATTAGTCTGGTGATCTGAACTGATCCACAGCTTCTCCTCTTTCTGCTCCTATTGAATTGTGAAATAAATTCTTCTTCTTGGTTCATCTTTGTCCTGTTTGTTTCTCTGACCTGGACATTTTTTTTTCCATGTTGATTCAACAGAAACCTTTTTATTTCCGTCCTGCTGTGTGTTGTGTTTTTTTTTTTTCCCCTCTGCCTCCATGTGTTCTGTATCCTCTGTCCTCTCCGCCCGGTCGGATTCTCTGCTAACTCTCTGCACATGTCTCCCTCTGCTCCTCTTTGCTGCTGCGTGGCGCTGCAGACCGCGCTGCGGGCCTCTGCTGTCGCTTGGTGGTTCCCTGCCACAAGGGGATGCCCCGCCTCGCCGACCTGTCGGTGAAAACCAAAGATGTGTGGGAGATCCCACGGGAGTCGCTGCAGCTCATCAAGCGCCTGGGGAACGGGCAGTTTGGGGAGGTCTGGATGGGTACGGACCCAGCCGTCTCCGGAGGTCACACCGGGGGGCCTGGGGATGGGAACAGAGACTCCAGACACACCTTGAAATTCAAACAGGAGAATAATGTGGAAGCTGAGAGAATCATTAAGCAAATATTCTAAATCACAGAAACACAGATTGTGTCAGGAGATTCTGCTTCCCCCACCAACATGGCCTCCTCCGTGTGCACCTCCGTGCATGCTCCTCTCCCCGTAGTTAACCCTTGTGCCTTGCCTCCCTTCCCCACCCCCACTCCCCAACCATGTAGAGAGTGCGGATGGTTTGTGCTTTAATTTAACGGGCGTGTGCATGAACTACATCCCCGACACTGTGGGCTTGAGCCACGATGCCTGGGAGGTCAGCAGAGACGCCCTGAGCCTGGAGGAGCAGCTGGGGACGGGATGCTTTGCTGAAGTGTTCTACGGTAAGAAAGTCTGAAAGAAAATCCAAATAAAACCTGGGCTTCCCTTTTTCACTTGTTCCTCAGGAAGTCTCTGGTGAGACAGATGGAGGCTTTCAGGTGTTCTGGAATATTCCTCACAGAGTTTCAGCTCCTCGATTCAACCAGCAAATCTGTTCCTCAATTTCTACACATCCAAATATGAGCTCACTGCTTTCTTTCTCCTTTTGGGGGGAGTTAGTTATATCTAGTAAAGATGAGTTTTATAGGATTCATCATCACAAAGCAAGCCGCCCCTCTCACACACACACACCCTCTAGAATCACCTTTTACTTCAATCCCAGCTACAAGCCTCTATTCTCCTAAAGACTTAGACTTTTTTTTTTCACCATCTTCTTTACCAAGCTGTTCTATTGTAGCTAAATAACACACACTGAAGTTGGTGGTTGTGTCAATCAAAATGCAAAAAATGTTCAAGGCATGTGAATAGTTTTTCAGGGGACTGCAGACGTTTGAATGTCGACACTCCCAGCAGGACAGGCGGTGAGCTGTTGATCAGCAGGAGGCCTCCACCCAGCTGCTCCGCTAAAGCAGCCAACTGTGATTACTGAATAAATCTCTCCAACTCATTCAAAACTCAGTTAGATCATGTCATACTAACATCCCCACTCCAGTGTGTATGTTTGACTCAGGGTGAGATCAGAGAAGAAAGTCTGTGAGTTCCAGGGTTCCTACAGTCTGGACCAAATCTGTTTTTCTGTTTCATTTTTAGATCAAATTAAATGAAAAGTAAATTTAGTTATGGATTTTAAGCAAAAAGAGAATTTTTCAAATTCGTGACCGTGTTTTTATCCGTTGACTGAAACATTCAGGTCCACACAGCGGCATGTTTCTAATGCATGACTGGGGGTCGGGTCATCAGCATTAAACGGTTCAAACCCACCTGAGGATCAGGCTGCAGTCACTCAGCAGAAAAATGTCACCCAAACCTGCGATTGTTTTTCTTCCCCTATAAAAGCCTGATCCGACTTTTTCAAGGTAATCTGAACGGCACAATTCCCATAATTTAACCTCCCAAAGAAATCTGATCTGTCCCATTTTCATAAGTGGATCCAAGTCAGAATGATCATGTCATATTCCGTCATTGATGTGAGACATGCATCACAATTTTCCACCAGAAGAAGGCAGACGCAGGAAATCTGGACGTAAACGAAGAATAAAAATTCTAATTATGGAAACTCTGAACTGATATCATCACATCACAATCCCAACACAACCAAGCAAAAGAAAAAAAAAAAAAGAGTGAATAAAACATTGAACTTCATCATAAAATAATAATTGAGCATTAAGACCTGCTGAGTATCTGTAAACATTTGGATCTGGGGAAGTCTGGAATGATGATTTGGAAACCATGTAGGAACCCCAGCTCAAAGTAAAGGGTCAGTTTGCTGTGTTTATGTTGTCAGAAAACAACGTAAATCACATCATCTCTGATCTCGCTCTGTACTGCATGACATTTCAAAGAAAGCCCTCCTGATTCCCCCCATGTGCATGCCTGCCTCCCATCGACTCTGCCTGTGTCCCTGACACAGTGTGAATGGCAGCAGATGCTCCTGCTGTGCTGATGCCGGCATGCGTGTGTGTGTGTGTGTGCGTGTGCATGTGAGCAGGAACGTGGAACGGCACCACCAAAGTGGCGGTGAAGACGCTGAAGCCCGGCACCATGTCCCCGGAGTCGTTCCTGGAGGAGGCTCAGATCATGAAGAAGCTCCGCCACGACAAGCTGGTGCAGCTGTACGCCGTGGTGTCTGAGGAGCCCATCTACATCGTTACAGAGTACATGAGCAAAGGTACTGCCACATGGGAAAGCCTGGTTGTCATGGAGATGCACTGGGGAGGATCACATGGTTTTTAAGAGTAGATATCAGTTAAATGGAACTGGCTGGTTTCAGGTTTTGTTTCTATAAGATCTGATTTTCACAGATGAAATAATGAATGTTCCACTTCTTAATTGATCCGGATGTTCATACTTTTTATTCCATCTGTAGATTAATCAATCTCTTCATTTATACCGATGAATATAACTAAACAGGCACTAGTCATAAACATCAGTTCTGTTAACGCTAAAGCGCTACACTAACACAGGGCTAACTGATTCTAAGGCGCTAACTTCAATTTCATTTATGCCTGTCCTTGATAGACCATGATCCTTAGCATCAAGGATTGATGTTCACTGTATAGTTATTGTTTTTATGTTCATATCTTGTTCTCTGCTGTTCGTGTTTTATTTTGTTCTGGTCTGTTTCTTGTTTGAAATAAAATCATTAGAGAGAAAGAGTGAGAACATGAGCAGAGGAAACAGAACTGCTGCTGCCTTCAAAATAAGAGCATGTATATAAACCTTTAACTACTTGAAGATTCAACAACCAAAACTTCGACACAGCCGTTGAACTTTTTTCAACCTAAAGTTTACTAAGCAAATTGGCGCATTGGAATTTATTTAGAAAACTGAATTGGAGGTGCTGAATGTTTCCAAGGTCAGCAAAAACCCTGAACAAAACTTTAGCCCTGCTTTGATTTTAAGAATGCTGACCACTGGTCGGCACAGTGTAGAACACTGCTGCGCTGCAGAACTCTGAAGCCGGATCAGTTAAGTAGCTTTCTCATGTGCACTTCACCAGAAAATAAAACTATTATGAAAGAAATAGATAGATGTTACTTTAACTTTTATCATTAATGCTTGAGTGTGTGTGCTGGAGCAAACAGAAAGAACTCATATCTTTGTTAAAATCCTCCAAAACCTCGATAAGTTGCTTAATAGCTTAAAACTTGGCTAAATAAAGCAAGAATTGGGACATTGCATTTTTTAGACCCTTTTTATGTTTGGATCTAAAAGGATTTTCAGATCCCTTTTCCAAGGATATCAAACTGCTTTGCAGGTGAAAAACTAAAACGTTCTTTCCATGTCACATTTTCGGCTCTCGTTGCTAAATATGTGGTCCCCACTGGTCTGACCTTCACAGGCTCCTGTAAGACAGGCTCCTGTCTTACTGGAGCCTGTCTGTCTGTCTGTAAGACAGGCTCCTGTCTTACTGGAGCCTGTCTGTCTGTCTGTAAGACAGGCTCCTGTCTTACTGGACAGGAGCCTGACGCTCCAGAACAGTGAGCCGCTGGAGTCTCTGTGAAGTCCGTTTCATCTGGTCTGAGCTGCTTCTGTTCCTCTGCGGAGCAGCAACCGGTCACTCTGGTCTGGTGAAACGGACTGCAGATTGTTAAGACCATCAAAGCCAAGGATCCGAGCAGTAATTCAGAGAGAGAACACGGCGCGAGCCGAGCACAGGCACGAAGGGAAGCTTCGATGTGCATCATCACTGCGTCTGATCAGCATCCACCACTGCAGCCTGAAATGCTCGAGTGTTTTTACAACAAGCTGAAGCTCTGTGAACTTTCTGAATGAAGTCTTTGTGAAGCCACCGGTCCGGTTTGTCCCTCTGAGCCGTCGCTGCTTTTGATGACCTGAAGCAGACACTCTCAACCCACAGGCTCAGTCGGCCGTCAGATTTGTTAGATGCGGTTTGTGGAGGCTGAACAGCAAGTTTGGGTTTAGGTTACAGGAAACGGGAAACCTTTTTCAGCTGCATGTGTTTGTGTGCTGCAGGCAGCCTGCTGGACTTCTTAAAGGACGGAGAGGGACGAGCGCTGAAGCTGCCCAACCTGGTGGACATGGCAGCACAGGTGTGTACCGGCCTCAACGCTCATATTTCTACATGTACTTTTAAGCCTAAAATCAGTGGTGGTTTCTGATTTCGGCCACATGGGCAACCGCCCAGGGTGACATTTTGTGGGGGGGTGCAGTATGAGTGCTTTGCTTCATGCTGCCACCATCAGCCCCCCTCTCTCCCATGGACCAACACCAACAACAACTCCACCCCCCCAGCACCCCAACAATGTTCATGGAGGTGGTTCACCCAGGGCGCCAAACAGGCTCCACCAACGATTATTTCAGTTATCGATTATTCTGACGATTAATCAAATATTTGAAAAAATTCTGCTGATTTTTCATTTAAGCCTTTTCTATCCAATATTAGAAATGGATTAAAATATGCAAATTAACAAATACCCACACATGTTAAATATGAAAATAGGCATTTTATTAAAAATGCAACAGCACTGCTCCTTTAGAGAACACTAGATGATTGGTTGGAAAGATTCATCTGCAGCTAAAAATATATTTCTGACATCGACGTGAAAAACTCTTTCTGCTCGACTGTCAGTACAGTACAGGGCTGATCTAGTGACTATTTTTTTGATTAATCAGCTAGTAATTACTCGTCATAAGGTTCTTATTAGAATATTTTTCACTGAAAAACAGTGTTTGTTGTTGTTTACTCCTCAAATCTGAGGCAAGAAGTGATCGGGTGTTTTAAGCTTATAAAACGAACCACACAAAGATCATGAGTTTTATTGCCTTCCTTTGCAAAGGGAGAGGTCACTGACCTCCAGGCCTGAGCGGTTTGGGGTCAGTGATCTCTCCCTTTGCAAAGGAAGGCGATAAAACTCACGATCTTTGTGTGGTTTGTTTTATAAGTTTAAAACACCCGATCAAGAAGAAAATCATTGCTGAGACAAATCTGTCATGGCCAGAATGGGGACGATTCTGGCCTCCAAGTAAAATGCTTTATGTGAATGAAATATTAATACACTGAACAGACACGCAGTGAAAAATGGCTGCGGCAGCATCATGCTGTGGGGACAGTCCTGCCAGAGAACCTGCAGGACAAGCCCCCTAAACCTAAACCAGCTTTGTAGCGGATGCTTTAGAGCAAAGCTAATTCATGTATTAAAATGGCCTAGTTAAAGTCCACAACCAAATCAAATTTCAAGATCTGTGACAGGGTTCAAAATGCTTCATTCTGTCTGAGTCTGAGAAAAAATGGCAAAGACCGGTTTGAGAGTCTGGCATTGGCTCAGGAAGCTGAAGGTGATTATGGAGGAGCTGTTTTTATTTTATTTTTATTTGTAAAAAACAATGTCGAATTCTTTGCCCTTTTATTACATAGATATTTGCTACTTTGTGTTGATCTTACAGAAAACTTTTACACATCTGTTTTTTTTGTTTGGACTGTTTTGAAGCAGATTGGACTCCCCATCATCACCATGTCAGAAAATGTCCCATGTGAGACGCAGTTCCCGTTTCTTCCATTTGTCCTTTTCCATTATTTCAGGCGTCTGCTGTGAAGCTCCTAAAGCATGTCCTGAATCGCTCACTGTGGCGACTGTTTAAGCTCCAACTCCAGAATCAAACTCTGTTGCTTTAGCATCTCTTTCCACCTCATTTTTTTTTCCTTCCACTCAACTTTCCACTGCATTTTTTCCCCCTCTGTTCTTCAGGTGGCAGCAGGCATGGCCTACATCGAGAGGATGAACTACATCCACAGAGACCTGCGCTCGGCTAACATCCTGGTGGGAGACAACCTGGTGTGTAAGATCGCCGACTTCGGCCTGGCCCGGCTAATCGAGGACAACGAGTACACGGCCCGGCAAGGTGGGGCTCCCCCCCTCCCCACTCCCGCGTTCACACACACACACCACTGCACCCTGACTGTGTGCAGGATATCCACTTAGAGAGATAAATACACAGCACAGCCACTGCAGATCTCAGTAGTTCCTCACAGAACCAGAACCTCCTCCTTACCTCAGTTCAGAAGGCCGTCCGCCTGCTGCCTGCTGATCAGGGAGTGAATATATTTTACAAGCATTTTAGTAGGATGAACTTTTTTAGCTTTATTCATTGTGTCTTTCTCCTGAACGCTGTTAGAATAAGGGAGAAAAACAAGCGGTGGTAAAAACAGAGGTTTACAGCTGCCAGCATAAAGTACATCCAGTCCTGCCTCTGGAAACACAACCTAAAACAGAGGAAGTCATTTTACTGAACACATGTTCTTCATCCTGAAGACTCCCACCTACAACACGGCAGGCGTTCAGCCCACATGTTGGACATGTTGGAAGCATGTTAGGTATTCTGTTAAAGCTACTTTTTTGAGCTTTGCATCGTGTCATCATGTTATTCCCTCATCAAAATCATACCTGGAGAGTTGCTTTGATCCTTTAATGCATGATTCAGCTCTGCAAAACACCTCGTTTAACCCAGCACTGCCTTTGAGAACGAGGCTCCTTCTCACACCTGCAGTTTCCAAGCTTCTGAGCAGAGCAGCTCTTTTTCCACTCGGCTCCTTCAGACTAGCCTGCAGTGATTAGCAAACACCTGGTGGAACTGCTGAGCTCCTTCTCAGAGCATTGCTGGTAAAAACGTTGTTAAAAAATGTCGTGAAGGCGGAGTGGCAGAAAGAGCAGGAGTGTTTAAAGGGACAGAGGCCCAATTTGAAGCCAAAGGTAAATTTCTTTGAAATCATATTTGACATATAGAAGGTTAACATAGTTACTTTATTCTGTTATAAAATGGCACAATGTACCTAGAAAATACAGAATTCTGCCTCTTTAAGAAATCTGTTTTTTTCAGTCTGACCTCAAATGTGCAAAAGCACACAGCAGACGCCACGCCCTCATTGTTGATCAGAAATAGATCAGCGATTGATGAACATGATGCAGCAGCTTGTAGAATCAGACTGAGCTGCAGTCTGTCCTTCTGTCTGCTCTTTCTATACATTTCGTCCTCTATAAAGTTCTTCCCTCCTCTGCTGCTCTGCCATCACAGCACCTCGGTAATTAAGCATTCCACTGAACTTTTACTCATTTCCTCTTGTGACCCTCAGGCTTCAGTATGATTGATGAAGACAAAGTAGAGCGTTAGCTTAGATGTTTATATTTTTAAAATGTGTTCAGTCCGTAGAACCAACGTTTACTAGCAGAACAGCTGCAGGTCTTTGGGAGGCTTTTCATGCTTTACCACGTGTAGAACCAGGTTCATATGCTCACAGGTTCATTTGTCTCTAACGTTCACTGAGGTATGAGTCTTTTTTTCTGAGTTTCCCTGGCAACCTATCTGAATCCTGACACAGATTGCTGCAAAAGACTCTCGAGTTGCTTAGGGCCTCTAACAGTTTTTCTAACTGCAGCTTCCCCACAGCATGATGCTGCCACCATCATGCTGCGCTGTGGAGACGGTGCGTTCAGGGAACTCGGTCTTCTGCAGACGGGACTTCTCCTGTTTTTGCTTCAGTAATGACTTTTTACTTCCCTGTAGGTCAGATTTGTGGAGTTCTCTAGCAGTAATTGTGTCAGCTGCTCGTATCGGAGCATGTTGGTTGAAGGGGTGGAAGATAATTCTGTGTTAAAACGATAGATTTACCTTTAATGTTGAATTTTATATGGGTTTTCGTTTTGTTTTCAGGAGCAAAGTTTCCCATCAAGTGGACGGCCCCGGAGGCGGCGCTGTACGGCCGCTTCACCATCAAGTCAGACGTTTGGTCGTTCGGCATCCTGCTGACAGAGCTGGTGACAAAGGGCCGCGTGCCGTACCCAGGTGAGAACCCTCAGCCCGCCGCACCGCGCCCCGCCGCCTTCACTGATCCGTGGTGACGAAGGACAAGCCTGTCCTGTTCAGAACACAGAGCTGTTACTAAAGCACACACTGATCCATCTGGCCCTTCCTGCTCTTTATGGGAGTAAAAGCTTCCTTTCAGCCTGGCTAACCTTTGTCTCACTGCCAGAGGAAGATGGGAGATAACGGCTAATTGCCGCCGCTGGCCTCTGGGACGGCTTCATGTCCAACAGAGAGGAGGAGATGGCACAGTCTGTCCTGAGGTTGGCTGAGTGTCAGTCAAGCTGGGAGGTGGCTGGATGGATGACTGGGCTGGCGGGTTGGTGGGTTGGTGGATGGGCCTGGGGGTTCTGGGAGGCCTGTGGGGGGCAGTGAAGGGGTCATGTTTGTCTGGATAATGCTGTCTGACTGACTGTTTCACAGGCTGAGGTGATGAAGGTTAGCACACACAGCTACTGGCTCTTTAAGAGGCTCTGATGATCCGTGAAGAAACATCCAGCCATCATTCAGTAGAACCCGACTAGCAGGTCCGGTTCTACTGGGAGCACACAGAGTTCTACATGTTCCTGCAACTCAATTATTATCGTTTCCAGTCAGAAATAAAGAACAATCTAAATCTAAACACAGATGGTTCCCTCAGGGGGCCCAGAGGGGCTATGGCCACCCCTCACACAGGACATAAATGTAAAGTCCAACCATATTGGTTGTTGGTTGGTTTGGAGTTCCTCCCTAATTCTTTTCTGTCCTGGTTCTGCCTCGCCTGTGATAAAATGGAGAGAACAGCATTGCGATCGACTAGTATGCTAACGGTAGTTAGCACCACAACAATTAGCACCTCAGCTCAGACATGGCGCCATTCATAGATCTTCCCAGGCAAATCAAAGCCATGCCAGTCACATTGATTAATGTGCACTGTCCCTTTAAATGAGAGCATTCTTAATAATTAGCTACAGGTGTGTTGCGTTGCTCCTTGATCTGCTCTGGACCTTCAGTGAAAATAGAATTTATTATTGATTTTCCATTGGCTGTTCTAATTCCACTGACTGAACAAATTAAAGTTGTTTTTACATGTTTGACCAAACTGGTGAAGCTGCTGGTGTGTGTCGATGTGCTGTACTGGTTCAGTTATCAAATAAATGTAATTCAGTACATTTATGTCTGTTTAAAAAAAGAAACATTTTCAGTCAGTTCAGCTGTTTTTCTGTATCAGATCGGTATCGCTAACCCGATACTAAACCTCAGATATCTGATTCATATTCCCTCTTGTCTTTCTATCATATTGCTCCTGTGAACACCTGATCTGCAGGATTCAGTGAGTGTCTGTGTGTTTTACTGCTGACTGGGTGTTTGCTCGCACAGTCGGGTCACCCAGGAGACCTGATAACGGCCCGTTTGAACGGCCGTAACATGTCTGCTATGGATCAGCTCAGGAGCCCGTGTCTGGCCTCACTCTGCTCTCGTTTGGCTCCCCAGGCATGAACAACCGTGAGGTTCTGGAGCAGGTGGAGCGGGGCTACCGGATGCCGTGCCCCCAGGACTGCCCCGGCTCGCTGCACGAGCTCATGCTGCAGTGCTGGAAGAAGGACGCCGAGGAGAGGCCCACCTTCGAGTACCTGCAGGCCTTCTTGGAGGACTACTTCACAGCCACTGAGCCTCAGTACCAGCCTGGGGATAACCTCTAAACAGCCGCCACCCTCCACCCAAAAAAAAACCCACCCGCTGGCCCCATGTCCTCCCCCTCCGACCCTGCGGCCCTTCAGGGCTCAGGGGGAACTGCTGGTGGGGGCGGGACTGACCCCAGAAGTGCTGTATTTAAATAAGAAAACTCAACAGGCTGTGGAGCAGCCAGGCTTCTAGTTCCAGGGATCTGTTCAGCTTCCTCAGCTCAACTCGAGCCTCTCAGATTTTCCTTCCTGCAAAAAAAGAAAAAAAATGACGACTCTCCAACTCCCCAGGTGTCTGAACCCAGCAGATGGAGGCTCACAAAATGAACCGGGGGGGCAGGGGCGAGGGTGTTGGGTAGAGGGGAGCGCTCATGCAAAGAAATAACCTGTAATCTCTGTAAATAAGAAAAGCTTGTTTTAGTTTGTCTGCCTCTGTTCCAGATTTTATTTTCTCCTGCACAAAAATAATAATGAGAAGACAAGCAGCAGGGAGAGGAGCGCCGAGCAGCGCATGGATCAGGCAGAAGCTCCGCTGTTATTTTTTAAGATTAAATCTGATGCCTCATTCTATTTTTTTTTCTGTGTGGAAAAAAAAATCCTCCCGTAAATCATAGCTTCATTACAGAAGAGGATTTAGGGCCACTGAAAAAAAAACAAAAAAGAATTCTGACCTTTTTTAGATTAAAGTGGGAATTCTGAGGAAAACAGTCAGAATTTTGAGGCTAAAGTCAGAATTTTGTAAGTTTTTTTGAGTGGGCCTAATCTTTGTGCTTCATCCCTATATGTATCTTGATTTCTTTTCTGTTGTTTTATATGAGCTTCTATAAGAAGCTCTGTGCTCCTTATCGAGGATTATGTTCCTACCAATCACATTCCTTCCTCACAGCTCGACCGCGATGCTTCTTCTCTTTCTGCTCTTTGGACCATGTGTGAGCAAAGAGGAGTCTGCACATGTTCTTCTTGCTCATTTAAGTGTGTTTTTTTTTTTCTTCTTCTTCTTTTGGTGCAGCTTGGAGAGAGTTCCCATCTTCTCCAGCTGCTGAGCCCAAACCAGTTCAACTGCTGAGTTACTTCTTTCTGCTCTCCTCGTGTTATTCAGCTCCGTACCGAGTCTTTATTCCAGTTGGTTCTTTAAAGACGTGGTTGTAATATTGAGTCGGGGAAACTCGGGGACCAATCCAGGTAACGTGTGAAGAAGTCTGAATGTGGAGCCAGTAGAAATGAGGATTCAGCCCAGAGATGCTGAATAGTCCTCTCTTTTTGTCTTCAGTTGTACAGCTGAATGATTTGTAAGTGTGGGTAACCTCACTCCTTTGTGTCTGACATTTCCATTTTTTAACATTTCTTGTTTTGTTAATTCAGTTCTATATTTTTTTTTTCTTGTTTTTTTGCCATTTGGAATTCAGAAATGACAAATAAACATTTTACACTCTTTCTGAGACTCATTTCTGACTGGAATTACATTTGAAAGCACATCTGTACAAATACTGAATAAAAACGAAACGACTTCAGATGAAATTGGACAAAACTTTCTCTAATTTATTTTAGTAAGGATGGCCAAAATAATTTGGCTTTGCTAAATGACCAGACAGAGAATAGCTTCAGAGAATCTTCTTAGACTTTCTTTAGATAAAAACCTGACATTCTTATCTGATCAGTCTGCGGTCATTTCTCCTCACACACATCTTCCAATCCCTCAAATGACTCCATATTCCTCCTGGCGAACCGCAAAAGTTGGGAGAAAGCAGCTGTTGTAATGTAATACTTTAACCTTTTCTAATTCTGCAGCTAAAATTTAACCAAACTATGATAAAACTATAACTTCTATAACTACTAAAAACTAAACAATATTTAAAAACTAATAAAAACTAGCAAACACACTCTAAAAATAACAAACTAAGATAATCAGACAAAAAGTCACAATGAAATAAACTAAACCATAATAAAAAAAAACCCTAACTATTCTAACCCTGAACCCAAACCACAAACACCCTGCGATCACGGCAATTAATCGTCATCTAAACTAATAATCATGAAGTCCTTAAAGGGACTTTACTGTATTTTTCAATTAGTAAAATAAAATCTTTCATTTAAAAGACCGGTGTCATCAAGCATTCGGGTAAGCAGGCATTTTAACACTTTAAGGGTCATAAAACCACTCATGCAATGGTTTGAGAACACCGTTCATGTGGAATAACAGCCTCCTCTCACTTATCTACAAGCAGCATGAGGATATTTCCCATGTGTGTGAAAGGTCAGAATGTTCTAAGTGATGCCTTTGGCAACCCTGTTCCCCAGGTACTGTAGCAGAACTCCTTGGGTTTGGCTTTCTACCAGTTTTGTTTCAAAACAAAATACAAGTTATTTGAAAATGATATTGATGATTTTGTATAAATCTCCAAGCTTCTGTGTTGAAGCTGTAAGAGTCATAAGAAAGAATGGGAATTTTCCCTGCTTTGCTACCCATCAGGCATGCTGGTTCCCTCCTGCACTGTTTGACCTTGTTTAGCAGCCTGTTGACGGGCGCTGTCTTTACATCTTGTTCCAGTATCTATTCCAAAGTCAAAGTTTCCCAAGCAACAGGGAATCAGGCTCTCTGGTTGAAACAAACTATGTAATCAAGAGTGGCCAATCAATGTGTCTCCAACTTGCTTCTCTTTCTCAACCTGCCCAGCCCTCTCTGACCAATAGCTTAACGAGAAGTTGTCATTTCTTGGTTAATTCTGTGGGGTACACCAGGAGCATGGGGTACCAGGCCATCGTGAGAGCTGGACTCTGCCAACGTTGCTCTTTGCCACCGATTTCTAGGTGCAGATGGGGTGTTGAGGGAACCCGCTTTGGTGGCTTTAGGAGCATGTCTCTTTGCAGATGATGTTCAGATGATTATGATTCACAACTTTCGCTAATATAGTTTTCAGCCAAGTGTCAAGTGTCCGGGATGGGAATTGGTGTTTCCAAATCTGAGACCTCAAGCCAGAAAAGGGTAGAACGCCTTTTTTAGTTTCTGGAAGAAGTCCTACCCCAAGTGGAGGAGTTTATGAATGTCTGGGTCTTGTTCATACATTATGGAAAATATAGAGCGGTAGATAGGCAGGCAGATTGTTGCTCTGAGTGCTGTACCGATCTGTGGTGGTGAAGAGAGAGCTGAGTCAATAAGTGAATCTCTCCATTTACCGGTCTATCTGTGTTCTACCCTCATCTATGGTTACGAGCTCTGGGTCATCACAGAACAAGACTGCAGATCCGATGAGCTTTCTGCTGGGTGTCTGGGCTCTCCCTTAGAGAAGCTCAGTCAGCAGGAGGAACAGGAGTAGAGCCTCTGCTTCTCCACATCGAGAGGAGCCAGTTGAGGTGCCTCAGGCATCTTGTTAGCCTGCCTCATGGACATCTCCCTGGTGAGGGGTTTAAGGTACATCCCACCTGGAGGAGACCCCAGGGAAGACCCAGGACACCCTGGAGGGACGGTGTTATTCAGATGGCCTGGGAACGCCCTGGGATTCCCCTGGAGGAACTGGTCCAAAGGCATGGGAGAGTCTGGGTCTCTCAGCTTAGACTGCTGCCCTGGCAACCTGACCCCAGATAAGCTGAAGAAAATGGATGGATGGTTTTCAATAGTGTTATATATATCAAAGTGACTTATTTATTTTTGTTGCCTATATCATCTTTTGAAAGAGGTGGTGATTTTTTTTTTCCAAAATCACTTTTGATAATAATACTTAGGCTGTTATATTAAGAAGGTGACAATATTTCATTCTATATCCTGGGGAAAATATGGCTAGCTCACCAGAATCTTTGGATCCACCAGACTCACAGGATCAAATAAAACCTCCACCATAGACACATGGCTCACTCTACCATTCTGGCTCTTTTCCTCCAATAGTCATTAGCATCACTTGAGGATCAGTTTGGGAACATTCTCCTCCATTCAATGAATGAATCCCTCCTTCTTCAGTCTGTTAGATCCCTCCTTCTGTTTAGCATAGCCTCGTCCATATGGAGCCGTAATCAGCCCGGCTGTACCTGTGTACAAGGCTGTTTTATGGCAGGAGCATAGCTAGACGGAGCACCGCCTGAGATCCAGCAGGTTTGACTGATTTAAAACAATTAGAGATTAAAAAGTAGGAATGTTGTTTTTGCTTGATCAGCCAGCTCTGGTTAAGGTGACTAAGAAGTACGGTGGAAGCTGACAATAATGGTGTTATTTGACTATTTTTCTTCTGTTCTTGTGTAACAAAGCCAGGTGGTCAAATTTCCAGGTAAAGCAACCAAATATCTGTGCTCCACTCCTCATTAGTCACTGACAAATGAAATGAACAGTAGAAAATCAGCATATTTACAAAACTACTTATGACTCATCAGCTAAATATTGTCTTTCAATTCACAAGAATATATGGTGTCTTAGATTATGGCTCAGTAAGAGGCCATGTTTATGTTTATAAATTTAGCATTTAAAATTGTCTTTGTCGGTAATAGGACTGTAAGTAGTTAATGTATTCTTACTGGCTTTACTGCAGGTATTACATGTATGAAGTGGATGAATCATGGAGGGAGCCAGTGTCTCTGTGTTTGTCACCGTGCAGAAAATCTACTACCCGTTGCTTTGCATCGTGGGTATTCCAGGTTTGTCGTCATTTATGAAAGCCTGTAGATTTTTTACACACAGAGCGGTATGTTTCAAATGTTTACTTCTCTTTAATCTGATGATCATGGCTTATAGTTAATAAAACTCAAACTTCAGCTCCACAGAAAATGTGATTATTCCATAATGATTTCAGTAGTCTTGTTGTAAGAAAAGTATTGCATCATAATAAGCAGAAGAATAATTCAAATGGGGAATAAATATAATGTTTTGCCATTGACTTACATGTCAATGATTAGTAAGTAAATTCTCAGACTTAAGTTTGAGATTTGATAGTGACAATTAAGGTTATTTTTTTTAATTATTATGTAATATTCTGTTTTGTTTTTTAGAAGGTAGAATTTGGGGATTTTCATAAACTGTGAGTTATGATCAGCTAAATAAAACATTTAAAAAATAAACGCTTGAAGTATAAGAATAACTGCCAGCTTATAGTTTACATTAGGTTACTTTGTACTAACTGTAGCAATAAATAGATTATTTATATCTAATATTTACAAGGTTATTGCTGTGGAATATTATAGTGTCAAAACAAGAAATATAAATTGAAACGAATAACCTGGAAAACATTTTAAGAATTATTTATTTAAAGTAAAGAAGCATCTGCTTTTGAATACAGGGTCAACAAAATTCCAGAAATAAAATAAAGGACATTGGTGAGCTGAGGTAAACAACACGGCTTTTTGGTTTTGTGTTTTCTTCCAGCAAACCTCGTCACGTTCTATATGATCTGTTTTCGTAAATGTGGGATGTCCAACACGGCCATCGTTTACCTGAGCTGTCTGGCCATTGTGGACACCTTCTACCTGGTGTGGGTCATACTTCTGGACCTGACTCTGACCTTTTGGACTGTGCAGCCCTTCTGGCACTCTTACCCATGGTGTGGTATTCTTGGATTCCTACAGTATGGCTCCCTCTACAGCTCCTCCTGGATTGTGGTGGTGTTCACCATTGAGCGCTACCTCGTCCTCAGCAGCACTGCTTCCAAACAGAATTTTTCTCAAACATGGGACACTAAAATGTTTTGCACAGCTATAGTGCTGCTGTCCCACCTGGTGTCAGTGCCAATGGCTTGGATCAACATTGTTACGCCTGTAAACCTAACCGTGAACGGAGAGAACATGACACTCCCCCGCTGTCGATATCGCAATCACACCTATTCTACTGTTATAGTCTGGATAGCTACCTTCCTCTCTGGAGGAATCCCCATTGTGCTGGTTACCATCTTCAACTACCTCATTGGGTACCATCTGTGCCGGGCCAGCAATCTCTTCACTAAGGAGGAGCGGCGCTTCATGTATGGAAGGAACACCAGAGGTAAATTGAAAAGAACCATTCTCATCCTGGGCACTGTCTCTGTGGCCTTTGTCGTGCTTAGTCTTCCTCGCTTTGTCACATACTGCATCCTGAGGACCAGGTACAATGATGAAAGCTTCAACAGGAACGACTACAGCATTCCAATCAACGTAGCCGGGGACGTGGCTAATATGCTCCAGAACCTCAACTCCACCACCAACTTCCTGCTCTACTGCATGGTCAGCCGCCGCTTCAGGCAGGAGCTGGTACAGGCTATGACCTGCAAGGCCAGCAAACTGAGTACTCTCCTGAGCCACACTACAATGAAAGTTTTCTCTGTTGTAAATCATAAGACTTCACTATCCAGCAGCCAGGTGACTGTGGTGTTAACCAGTCTGAAACAGACAGAATAGAATAGAACTTAATTCCAATGAATTTTGGCCTTCATAAACTCGATCTCTATGACGCTACCATTAGGATGCCAACATGGATTTTTATCCGGACTTCCAATCCTGTCCTAAAATGCAATAATTTAAATTACAAGATGCTTGAAGTCTAGTAGACACAAGACAAGATGAGTGGTTGTATCACAATTGGATTATTATAGCCAGGCAGTTACTAGAGAGACCGACTGTCTGTGAAACAGTGAGTAAAGTCCACCAGACACTGAGCATGCTTCATTAACACCTGACAAAGTATGGTGGGGTCACACTTTGTGTTGCCTTGAGGATGTCTGTACCAGGTAATGCCAAAAATGTAGTGATTACTCCTTACAGCGCAATGCAGATTAGCTTAATATTTCTGGATGAACTCATATATTAATTCCAACATCGAGCCACCATGTTGCTTGTGCATCCAACATGCTAGGCTATTGAACACCGCTTCCTGGCATCATGTAGACCCATATTCCTATAAACTTTGTCAAGTGCTAGTATTGAAGTCTCAGACAACCATGTGACACCATCTGAAAATCACACTGTGGTATACCACTATCTAGTCCAGCAGTGTGATTTTCACTGACTGTTGGAGTCTTTGGCTGCCTCTTTCTGCCCTCTGATTCTTGTTCTAGACATGCGTCCTCCAGCTTCTGAAAAATGTTGGACGTTGCATTAACCTCCAAACGGGTGTACTTCTTTAACCCTGGCTTTCTATACTCCACCCTTAGTCTGGACATGTTGTACCAAATTATGTCCAAATCAAATATTTGTTTTTGTGGATACCTTGATTGTTCGATCAGGTGTGGTAATTTCTCTAATCAGCCTGAAGTGTATGACAACATATATGTTTAACTTAGCTGTTTTTTATGTGTAGTTGTAGTTTGAAAATTAGCATAATATGCTAAAGCAGGGCTGATCAAAGTGTAGGGCACGACGCGCTGCACGAAGGGAAAGCAATAGAAGAGGTAAAGGTCTTCAGGGACTTGAGGAAGATAAATAAACCAGAAAAAGTAACTGTAAACATTTAACTTCACCAAGTCTGTACCAGAAGAAAAATGGATCAATTTTTAGTACTTGAAGTATCATGACTAAGGAGACAGAGTCTGGGCCAAGCAAAAATGAAGATGAAGTATGAAGATTATTTGATTTTGATGGGTTGGATCTGAAGATGCTCCACTGCTGCAGTGTTTGCAAAATCCAGTGAGTTTAGTTTTTGTTACAGGAAGCTAAATAAACTTCCTGTAACAAGTTTGTTTAGCTTGATGTGTAGATGTCACACATCATCTACTCTGACAGTCAAATCAGAGTAGTTCATACTTTTAGTGTTTTAGTGTGGTGCTTCACAAAGCTAAAGCAGATAAACTCAACAACATCAAATGGAACCTGGAACATCTGGAATACGAACAGCAGAAAGTTTATTGTTTGGGGGAGTAGCTGTTAGCTAGCACTCCCACACTTTGAAAACCTCTGAGCTAAAGTATTTCTGTTAGGAACATCTTGTGTGGCTATTACTGTTACCCTGTGTGTTGTTAAGACTTTATTCAGGCTCTTGCGTGAATCACTGAACATAATAACAGGAACTGGAGATTGTCTTATTGCTGAATAAAACTTGGTTTCAGTCAGTGAATTTGGTCCAATTTGAAATTTCCATTCATCTGAAAACAAGCCAGTTACCAGTATGAAGGCATACGAAAGTTTTAATGTTACAATTTTAAAGTTTAAACATTTCTGTCATATATTTTAAAGCTGTAGTATGTAACTTTTATAAACAATATGAACTTTTACACATTTGTTAAAACTGTCAACATGTCACAGCAGTATAACACAAGACAGATGTGAAAAGATTGAGCTCCTCTGTCTCCTCGTTATGGTCCTACTGCCTTCTGCAGAAATACACAGCTCGATCAGAAACAACCAATCAGAGCCAGGAGGAGGGTCTTAGTACTGTCACGCTGTCAATCATGCTCATGTATTCTCTGCAGCTGTGTAAATGGCAGAGAAAAACCTCACCATTACAGGAAAACTGTTTATTCGTTATCATCTAGTCCACATGTGTCAAACTCAAGGCCCGCGGGCCACATGTGCCTTCTCTAACACATCTGGATCACTGACTCATTACTAGGTCTCTACAGAACTGAATTGCTGCTAATGAGGGAAGTCAGCCTTTTGTGTGGGGTGTGTTTTAGCAGGGATGCATCTAAAAGTTGCAGTCTGGAGGACTGCACCTTGGCACTCCTGATTTATACCGTCAATGTGGCTTGTTGAGGGTGGCCAATATGCTGAAGTGGACCTCAGTGAAATTGAGTTTGACACCCCTGATCTAGTCTGAGCATTCACAACAGGCTCTGGTGAGGGGACTAGATGTAGCCGTAGAGCAAGGGGGAGGGTGTGAGTAGCACATACACCAGGATGATTGCCAGTGCTTAGGTCCTCCTTCTGGCTCTGATTGGTTGTTTCTGATTGAGAATGGTGTATTTCTGCTTTATTTTTTTCACTGATTATCTGTCGCATATTATACTGTCATGACATGGTGACAGTTTTAGCAAATATGTAAAAAATATGCACATATATAGTTCATAAAAGTTAGATATGTAAAAATTGTTATAATAGTTGCTGCCCACTGCTGGTTGGCATAAGAACCCTGCTGTATTTTTCTCATACTTACAGACAGGACCAAAATAAAAATATTTCCTTTTATGAAAAACACAGTTATCCATGAATGGAAACTATAGTTGCTGTCACACCAATCTTCCCATCTTACTGTGGACTGTATGCCAGTAGACTGAAAATGATGTGTCTGGTAGATCTATAACTGAGGATAGGAAGAGGGTTTTGTGAAACATCAAGTCCTGTAAGGTCTTAAAGTGTGTATATTTTACATTTGCTGTGTGATCACAGACCATGTTACTTTTCCATGTCATTACAGTCTTGCTTCTTTTGTCATATTAACAGACCAGCTTACAATCTGGGTAAGGTTCAATGAACACACCTGTGTGGTCAGATAACAACAAGTCAAATTAATTTAAAAATCTCTTTCATTTTCATTTTCAAGAATTGGTATCCTAAACACAGTGAAGCATCTGGTAAGAATAACGTGAGATTGTCTTGTTTTGTAGTCATTTGATTCAAATAATCAAATGCTTATTTGATTTAGTGGAGTAACTCTAACAGTCAGTCATGTCTGTTACATGTCCGTGTCGGAGTGATGTATATGTGTCATATATGTTATGTAAGAGCTGCAACACTGATGTGCCGGAATATTTCACCAATTCCAGAAGCTCCGTCACAGTGTGTCTTATGTGGTAATCATGAACCCAATGTCACATCTGATGCGCATGTATCAGTCTTTAGCTTAGGTTAACATGAAGCCACTGGAAATGTCATCATCTTCTTTTGCATTTAATGCTACAGCATATGCAATCTGTTCACCATGCAAATCTACAGTGAATTGTCTGGATACATATAAAAAAAATACCACTACACAGGCATTACGTCCCTCACACATCATACTGTAACTGTGACTCAAATATTACAGCAAAGATCCAATGATAACATCATTTAATCTCACACAAAGTTATCAAAATGTTTTATTCACCAGAATGCCTGACACAGAAAGTGAAATTTCAAACTGTCATTTACTGCCTTGCCAGTTTTACTGATCATTTTCAGACCATTTTGGAGCACCCAGAATAGTATTTTATTCCCATATGGTCAGTTGATCTTATATTATAATTATATTATTAAACTTCACTAAAAGACCATAAAAAGTAATGTACCCGATTTTGACACAGCAGAATACTGTAATTTACACCTTGCTGAAAACAGGCTCACGCAAAAGGTAACACACTTCAAAGACAAGCCAGCATTTAATGTTCCTCAAAATCTCCTTAAGCTTAGATTTCATAACTCTTCAAAACGGCAGCATGTGTCGCAAGAATGTAAATAGTCAGTGAACTTCAGGAAGGCCTTGTGTGAGATGTTTTCCTGAGGCTGATACACAACCTCAGTGTAACAGGAGTAGACTCACACATTATTCTTATGAAGTTAAACCTGTTTTAAAATTATTGTTGACCAACTCTAAGCTGACTGGCAAGTTTGTTTTTTTTTTTTTAACCAAAGCGGTTAGTTTATGTTGTGCACTTTGTTTTAATCTAACTAATGTGGTAAAACGTTTATATTTTTAGTGAAGATTAAAGCAAAATAAACTCACTTTGTGCAATGTATCATGAGAAAGATATATCCAATAAGTTGTTTTAAAAGTATGTTTTTTTTTGTTTGTTTTTTTTTTTATTATTGTTCTTTCCATCTAAATATCAGGTCAAAGTTTTTGACAAACAGTTACATCTGACAGTGTAGCTATAGAAACAACCTGATGGGCAGTACTGGACCTGTTGCCCAATGCCATTTGCATAAATGGGTCACGAGACTGAAAAACTTTGCATAAACCAGGAAGAAGGAATGTTTCCTGTTTGCTTCAGAACAGGTCTGCCCAGTAGTTGAGGAATCGGAAGACTGGAGTTAAGGTGGGTAAGATCACGTTTGGCTTTGTTCTTCTTTTTTGTTCTTGTTTTGTAGTTCTGAACACGAGAACTTGTGAGATTTTCTTCTTCTTTGGGAAACGCACCTGCCTTAGCTTCAGATCAGTATTTCTGACCTTTGTACTAGTTTCTGTGTGATTACATTACATTCCAGCCAGCCTGAACAGGTAGAGTTGTTGCTTCACACACTTCCGTGACAAAAATTAATAACCTAGTAAAGGTGCTCGTGGGAAAGGCTTTTCCACGTTCTGTGATATTTTCAGTAGTAGCAGCAGTTTCTGTTTGTTGATCCTGACTCCGAGTAAGCATAAAAACTGTCAAGACAGTTCTAAAGCAACATTCTGTGTTTGTCTCTCTATGTTGGGTAGAAAGGTATGAAGGGTGTTCTGTTTTCTTAGATTGCTAAAATGTTGTTCTCCTTTCCCCTAAAGTAGCTTCCTGTGAAGAAAATGGACAGTCACAAAGGTAGGCAACACTTTCTTCCTCAGTCTTGCTGTGTCTGAGGAAGATCTGTATTGTTGATCAGAAAGTAGTTCCCTGTAAACTGAAAATTTATTTTCCTTTTGGCTTGTTTTCTTAGGTCCTTGCTCTCATCGGAGCATTCCTGTTGAGACAGATGAGCGGATGACAGTCTCCGGTATTGACTTGGCCTCGTTCCCTTCTTGTGACCAGTGTGGCGGACACGAAGAGAGCATCAGGAAAGTTGAGAAGCCTGGCTGTGGTAGGGAAGTGTGTAGGGTGGGCCCTGCTAGGCTCCCTGAGGGACTGTGCCAGTATGAAGGAAGAGCAGCTTCTCAGGCTTGTGCTGACCCTTGCTTTATGCCCCAACATGCGGCTCACCCAGGTCCTCCGGTAAGAGAGAACCAGCCATTTCACGAACGGGACCCCATGAATGGTCAGAGGAGGGGCCTCACAGGCCCTTCAGACTGGGGCTTGGGCTGTTCTTTTGAAGAAGCAGAATCCTTGGAGCCTCCGTTACCACTCATGTCAAACATGAACTGGATTCACCACAATGTGCCACAACACCAACCATATATGCCAGGTCAGTGGAACTGTTGTATATTCAACATGATGTCCACTATAACAGTAAGTACAGTGCACTTGTATTTACCAAAGAACCTTTTGTTTGCACCTCTTTTCAATCCATTATTTTGAATAGTTAATCTTTTAGGTAAATAAGAAAATGAAGTCTGAGAAAAGGCAATGCATACTGTGCCTTCCAAAGTAATTTGTGTTCTCGATTTACCCATGTGTAACTCGATATCGATGATGTTCATTTGTTAACATGTCATGAAACACAAAGACTGTTAGTGAAGATCCATGTTGAGACAGATTTATATGGTCTGTGATGTAATTCAGCCACTTCCATGTTGCTCTAACAATGAATTCAAGGTTACTGAACATATCAGGTATCAGCTTTCAAAAGTTTGAACATTGTGTGAAAGGTTCATCCTTTGTGACTGAAATGCACACTGTCTATACAAGTAGGCCTGTCACAATAACAGATTTTTCTGTAAGATAAATTTTCCCAGAAGTTATTGCGATAAACAATAATATTGTTCATTTGAGACCATTTTCAAGTAATATAAGGTTAATGGCGTCAAAATGCAAGAACTCATTCTAAAAGAACAATAAATTGTAATTTTTAACAAACATTTAACACTGGAACTCTTAAAATATCTAAAATAAAAAAAAACAAATAAAATGAATTATGAAGACTCTGTGAACAAAGTTATCCTTCAAAAAATAGTTGAAATCAAAGCACCAAACTGAAGATTGTTGTCATCCAGTTTTCGGTGGAAAGAGAGAGAAAAGGGAAAATTGATAAATTATGCAAATGTAAATTACTAAATTTGTTTTAATTTATTATGCGATTAATTAATTTATTGCTTATTGCAACAGGTCTATATAGAAGAGGTTCATATTTGTTCTGCCATTCTTCCCTGCAGGCCCTGCTCCAATACACAGACAGTATCACCATCCCATACCCCATCACCAGAAGAATTACTGTCGTTACAATCAGGACCTTCCACTCCACCAACAAGAGTTTGTTTTCAGACTTCTACTTATTTAGCAGTGGTGTACATAATACTCTCTGCACTTTGTCTTCATGTTGGATTATGTCTTGTGTTCCTCTGCAGGAATGCCCCACTGAGCACTCCTAAGCTTAAAGAGGCTCCAAATATTGCTCGAGGTTTAATGCCTCAGTGCGCGCCACCTCCTGTTGATGTGATGCGTGAAGTCAGCGTGGGCTGTTCTGCTGCTGCAGGTGCAGGAGAAGTCACTGGGGAGATCAGGAAGACCATCAGCTTGCCTGAGGAGAGCAGTAAGCTACATCCTTACATAGCAGGTGTTCACACTCTCCTGGTAAAAGGTGTTTCACTCCCCTCTCTATTCCAGGGAATGTTTTTATCACATATTCAGTGGACACCGCTGGCGAAATCATTAATTTTGTTGGATTTTTGACCAGCCAGGGTTTCAAACCAGCTGTAAGTCTCCTAACCTTTCCATCAGTGTTTGAGATAATCAGACGTTTCACACACTGAGCTTACATGAATCTCCACAGATCGACATCTTTGACAATCCAATCCGAAGAATGGGCATTAATAAGTGGATGGATCGCTACCTGAATGATGTGAGTCTGTCTGATGACCTGTCAATACCTGTGCAAACAGAGTATTTTCGAAAAGCTGACAGAGTGGTGTTGTTTGACAGAAATCAGTGCTCATCATTGTGGTCATCAGCCCCAAGTATAAGGAGGATGTGGAGGGAGGCGGAGACGACGACCACGGCCTCCACACCAAGTACATTCACAACCAGGTCAGTTGGCTGTGCACAGGATCTGATTGCAGTTATGCAATCAGATCCTGATTCCTCTTAGGAGTGATACTCCTAAGAGGAAAAAAACAGAAGTAGATAGCTTAGTCTATGTGAAAGTTGTGGTGTACCACTATCTATCCTTTGCTCTGCCACAGATTCAAAATGAGTACATCCAACAAGGCTGTCTAAACTTCAGACTGGTTCCTGTGCTGTTTCCCAATGCAACTAAGGTAAGAACAGACTTTCACAAAAATCTTTGTGTTGTTAATACTGACTATTAAACATCTCCTAAGATCCATCCAGCTTTAATATCTGCACAACTCCTGCATGTCATGAGGGGCCAGTGCCCATATCAAGTTGTCAGTGTTCAAGGTACACCCTGGACATGTTGCCAATTCATCAAAGAACTCAAAGCAAACTATCAGGAGAACATCACTAAGAAATTTAGATTTCCAAATACCATGGACAGGGAGAACTTACAAATTCTATACACAAAGACCAGGATCTGAACTCTGAAGAGGTAGACTACACTCTGGCCAGATCAACACAGAGAAACACAGGACAACCGGGAACACACACACTCTTACCAATTGACAATTCAGAGTGAACAATTGACCCAACAGTCATGTTTACATATGGACTGTAAATCAAATCAAATCAAATCAAATTTTATTTGTATAGCACATTTCAGCAACAAGGCATTTCAAAGTGCTTTACATCATACACATAAAAACA